>AWUE01023859.1:0-117337 GCA_001974825.2 Corchorus olitorius
CAACTCGCAAACGACAGTTTACCGTTAGAGAGAATGTCTGATATAATTACTTGTTTGGCTCCGATTCGATGAGAATAGTAAAGTGGTTAAATTAAATCTAACCTACACGGCGTCGTTTCTGAAATTGGGTTTTCATCTTAATATTCTCGTTATAACCTAAACTATCTTAGGGCCATTTGGGCCTTTAGAGTATTGTTTTGGGCTTTAAGGCCACAGGGAGTTGATCCGATCCGATCATCTTATATTAAATGGGCCTTTATTCCAATCAGATTTACCCATTCAAGTTTAATGATCAATTTTAGTAGTGATTTACTTAGAGCTCGTTTGTTATCGTTTCCGTTTTCTGTCTGTTGCCAATTTTCTGTTTTTTGAAACAAAACAGTGAAAACATATTTGGCAGACTGTTTCTGTTTTTAAAAATTTTGGAAACAGAAGCAGTGTTTTGGAAATAAGTGGAAGCAAGAATTTTGTGTTTTCATGTTTTTCCAAAACACTTCCAAAACACAGAAGCACAATGATGAACAGTAACTCATATGCTTTTTAATCATTTTTTTTTCACTTTTTTATTTAAAAACATAAAACCAAATTGTATATCCAAACATGTTTTTGTTTTTAAAAATTGACAGCGCAACAAAAATAAAACGAAAACGAAACAAAAACAAAAAACAGAAAAACGAAAACGATGCCAAACGACCCCTTACTTCTCCATTATTGAGATGTTATTACAAGTTACTAATGATTAACGTTGTTGGATTGAGTGGAAGGAGCTCAATATCCATAGGCAATGTCTCAGTTCAAATCTTGTGAAGCAAAAACACTTGGTGGGAGAACTTTTCCCTACATGAATCTGACACGGCTCGACTCCAGACTACTCGGAACTCAATATGATTACCGAATATGGGAGGGTTAATATAAAAAAAAAGTTACTAAATAATTAGGAATGGTTTAATAATTTTCTTAATAAGTATTGCTAAACTTGTGTACTATAGCATTAAGTATATTCCATGTTTATATTGCATTAAGCATGTTAGCATGACCGAAGAAATTAATTTCCACTTCAATTCCATATATCTTCGTCAATTAGCTCAAAGATTGGTTATTTCTTATGTACCCACAAAACCAAAAACATAAAGGGAGAGACAGATCAGATGAGGTTTCTAATGAAGAACCATTAATCATTGCTCACGGGTTGACTTGTGAGTTATGAAGAGACATCACGTGGTTCAAAGGTTAGAAACAAAATGCCAGCTTCGTTTCATCCCTTAAAATGTGGCATGCCTCTGCTCCTGCTCTGATGCTATGGACGTGGTCGTAACAAGGGAACACAAAACCAAAGGGTCCAACATAACAAATGCACAAATTAAGACAAAATCAAAATGTTTTCGTCTTCGTCAATAACTAAAATTCTGGCAGCAAAATTTATGACCATATTGTCGACTTCGTTTGAGTAATGAAAGGCAAGATGGATCAAACGAAAGGAATTTTGGAGACTACAAAATGGTATTTTTGCAGCCTTTGTGTGTGGAGTATGTAGACAACAATGTAAGGCCAATAATATCGAAAGAAAGAAGGAATCCAAGTTAAAATGTCAACATCTATATATATATCTATATATATTAATAACGACCATATAGTTAGATGCATGGGACCAAACTGAGCTTAGCAATTTATTTGACACCAAAGACAAAACAATCTTCACCATCTTATGACTCCATATCACATGATTTCATCAAAATGCTCGGTCACTGTGCCATTCTTGTTTCCTTCTTCACTGTCAAAGACAAAAATGATACTACTATAGTACTATTTAATTTGTTGTTTTTACTTTTTACTTCCTCCCAAACTCGAAAGGCCTAGCTAGCTTTTGCCTTCTTATAAGTCTAATTCTATTGATTCGTCTTTCAACCAAACCTAATTGTTACTAAATCAATTAATTGCATAATTGTTCTTCATTTTTATCTAATTTTTCTGGTTAAAACTTCGGGAATTACTTTCTTTTTTTATTCTTCTTCTTAATCACCTTACTAGATATATAACTTTCAATCCAGACTGGTATGCCAGTAATATGTGATAGTTGTAGAGAGTAGGTCAACATTGAAGGCAAAAAGTTGTACATTTGATTGAATTGAAATCCTAACAATGGAGTGGAGTCATATGATATGACTTTCCTTTTCCCCTTTGTTGGCTAACTTTATAAATTGCATTCTTAATTAAATAACCTGCAACTAATTACTTGCTCCTCTATTTAATTAGTCCCTCTTTTCCCTCTGAGTTAGACTTTCTTTCTCTCTTTCTATATCTAGTCAACAAAGTTGATAATCAAAGAATAATCCCATTTCTTTCCTATGATTAATCAAAACATTTGCCACATATTTAGTAGTATACTAAATTAATACTATAGTAAGAGCAATTTATAAGATAAATATTAGTTGTAGGCGTAGCATGGTGCTTTAGACCCCACATTTCTGACTCATTGATTTTCCTTTTTTTGGTAGAAAATATGAACCTAACCATTAAACCGAAATAGAGTTACGGTACAAAATATGACCATTCGCATCAAGCGATAACAAAGTAGTAACAAAAGAAGAAGGTTTTGTTAATACAATCAAAGCCTCATCAAAATTAGTATATCGGGACAAAGAGTCAAACTTGGCTAGAGCATCCGCACAAGAATTACCTTCCCGGAAAGTATGTTGGATTTTCATCTCCTCAAACTGTTGGAGCCACCACCTGCATGTCTTAGGGATGGTCTATTCATGACTCATTGATTTTCCAAAAATTCAGATATAGCAGCATGCATGCAAATGGGAAATAAATCAATGAATATATTATATGGATAGACCAAAAAAAAAGTCGATGAAGGTCTTCAAATCAAAGGCTAAAGCCTAAAGGGGAAAATCTTTGAATGGGGTAAGCTTTACATATTGATGGCGTGTCAAACGATGAAAGGGGAGGATTAATTAATGGATTATGATATTGAAGGTGTTTTGAGAGTAAGAATTAAGAAAAGAAAGAAGGCATTAATTGGGTAAAGGTTGGGAAAATACGTGCATTTATGACACTTTAAATTCTTTGTCCTTTTGAAAAGCATTGATGATTCCACGGCTCGAAGTCGGTCAAAATAACTCAATATCCTCGCCTTCCATTCCCCACTTAATTTCAGGTTTCTGCTCGTTTTGAATCATCCCTTTTCAACCAAGTCAAGTATTATTATCACTTTCATTATTATAATTATTTTTCAAAATAGACCCCCTTCAAGTTTCTATCATTTCGAGTTACTATTAAGTTAAAAAAAAAAAATTCCAAGTTCAAAATCATGCTTGTTTCTGTCATTCTTGATATAGTTTCGGCCATTCACATTTCAAATCAATATGCTCTCTTTTTGGTCACTTTCATAACTTGCAAATTAATCCCCAAATCCCCATCAAATTGATCATATGTCATTTTCTAGGACAAATAGAAATTAGCTAATGTGTACCCAAAAAAAAAAAAGCTAATGTGGCATATGCATGCTTTTTTGTTACTTTTGAAGTGTTGGTCGAAAATGACAAGGAAAGGATGCCTATTACCTAAGTTATAGTAATTCAAATTTGGTAATGCATACAAAAATCATTATTCACTTCAAACAATGAATTAATCAGAGCTCTTAATTTTAGGTATTGGGGAGATAAGAAGAATTAGGCAAATTCAGAAGAGAAAAACATAGTATATAAGAGCTCAAAAAAGCCATTAAAGCTAGCAAGGAAGAAAAACAAAAAAAGAACATAAGAGGAGTGTTTGAAATGAAGCACGCCAAGATCTAACGCAGTTCCCGGAGCTGAAAATAGATTCTTCAGGCGTGAAGGCAAAGGCTGGCAAAACTCCACCCACAGCCCTAACCCCTTCCAAAAAACACCTTACCATGCACTCCTTTTTATTAACCTCATAATAATTGTAATAATCTCACTTTAATTAATTATAATCTCACTTTAATTAATTCCACCTAATTAATGGAGTATCCACAATTCAATCATGAATTTCTCTCTAATCTTATTCTAATAATTTTAAGTTTAAATCAATTAGTAGTATAGTTTTTAGGATTAAATTATATGCAAATCTCAACGTTGTCCCCTCCCTGCATAACTATGAAGCATTATCCCAAGGCCACAGGACCAAACTTTGTGAAGAGAGAGAGACTTACTACCAACAAAAAACAATGTGGCAAATGGGAAAAAAAGGTTGTCGTTTTGTAAGTTTAAATTTCAGTGCTTTTTTTATAAGATGCTTTTTTATGAATGATTTTATGTTATCTGCCAGTTTCCATTCTCTTTCTATTCTTTCTCTCTTTCATTTTCTTCTATTCTTTTTCTATTCCTAAATTCCTACTATCTGTTTTCTTCTTTTCTCTTCAAAGTTCAGACTCCTATAAAAGATTCCAACCCATGATCCCTCCATTCCAAAATTCCCTTTTTAATATACTATATACTATATATATTACTATCATGGAATTGGAATTAATAAGGAAAAATACAAATCAATAATTTAGGGTTTGCTTTGTCATTCCTTAAATGCCCTAACTATTGGCATTTGCCATTTGGTCTAATTGGTATGCCCATTGGAAATTGACCAAGTGGGATCATGGGATAATGCTGGAAGAATTCTTATACTAATAATTATATCAAAAAATGGAAATTAAAATAAATAAATAAATGGTTATGATGAAGATGGAAGACCCTACTCAGCTTCCACTTAATCATTCTTTTTGCATTAAAAAACCAGTAAGAAAATCTTCAACACATATATTTGTTTGTCCCATTTTATGCATATATCTAATTGAAATCAACAATTATGTTAAACCTGACACAACCTCTGAGCAATAAAAGTAAAAACTTACAAGTTACGACCTTATAATAACTGTTTATAAATTAATTAAAACATCTCCTAAATGAAACCACCTGATCTTAGGTCAATTCATTATGGCATATATATGAAGTGGGAATCAAGGAGAATTGATTTTAACAATTAGCAGCCCAAATATAGAAAGGAAACAGTTGGTTTTGGTGGTGGTGACTGAGATAATACTCAATAACATGTCCCCTTCTTTCTTTTTTTTTGGCAACCAATAACATGACCTTACTTCTTCAAAGACATATGCCTTTAACTATAGCCTTTAAATGGGATAATTTGGGTTTGATGTATTGATAACTATAGTATCTATAAAAACTAGATCAAAACAACTTCATTATAAGGGCAAGAATTATTGTCATAAAAAATGGTAGGAAAAGGGCAGCTGTTAGGTTAGAAGTCAAGTATATAGAGAGAGTAGGAAAGGGAGAGATTTATGCTTTCCCTTTCTTTTTCATAGGTTTACACACTTTACAGTGAGTCAAATTTACATTATTATAAAGAGAAAATAGAAGTAGTGAGTGAAAGGCAAGGTCCATTTGCTTTTTAGTTCATTGAAAACCTCAAGCTCACCAAGAACACTACTGTCCAAACAAAATATATATACTACTATAGTATATAATGTTTCTTTGATTCAAAGGAGCAAACTTAAGTTGGGAAATGACAGCAAAATTGGATTAAATATCTATAGATAGGAAACAGAACTTCAATTAGAAAATGACTTGACTATATATATTTGTCTAAAATAAGTTACTACCATAACTACAGTTTGCTACTATAAATATGAAACATGAGAGTCAATGTCACTGTAAAAATTATATGATCAATGTCTTCAAGTTTTTTTTTGGAAACTGGAACTTGACAGTAACACCAAATTATGGCATTGGTTTGGCCGGATGTTTTCAATCTTACTATTAACTCCCGTGACCCTGGAAAAAAACTGTGGATTAATGTGAAACTCTTCGGGCTTTAGCCTTTGGCAACATAAACATATTTGAAGAAACATATAGGCCTACCATCCCCCTCAACAAGAATTGCTTTTGAAAAAAGAAAATTACCTTTATTAATGGATAAAGATGGAGAGGTAGCTAAACACTAATCCTCCTTTTTTATGAAGAAAGTTATGAGAATTTAATGGGTTTTTATGACTAATGATGGGGCATATATACCTGCATTCAATACTATATATTAAACCGAAAAATTAATCCTTTTAATTAATTATAATAAAAGCCTTCCATTTTTACTACTCCTAAACCATAATAACGTTACAATGCATACAATCCTAAACCTAATCACACATGATGACATAGTTCGTGTATCTGTAACCGTTTCACCATCATTTGACCGTTTCATCACCATTTTGGATCCAAATAGAGCTAAATTGTAAACTCCGTTTCTATAACTGCTCTAATAATCTCATTTGTACAGTACCTAATCTAATCTGTACAGTGTGATCTCATCTATACAGTTGCTAAACAGTATCAATCACACCGACCAAACACAGAATCTCAAAGAAAAAACAACATATAAAAAAGGAAAAAGAAAAAACACCAAGAAATTTCCATTGTCACTTTGCTTTCCTAATAAATGAATAGTAGTTTTGTTTTTCCACCAAAGCAAACACTTCCTATAAGACAGAATCCACGTGGGCAATAACCTGAGTTGGGTCTGTGTAGTTTACACAAGGTTAATTCCGTCATTTCCACATTCCCCTTGACGACACAACTCCTCATTTAATATCCCGCCATGTCTCTCCCTTTCCATTCTTTTCCTCTCACTCTCCCACCCGACTCGGAAAAAAAAAAAAATCCAAAAATGAAAGCTCCCAACCAAACAAAACTGAAAACAAAGTCTTAGAAAGAGAAAAAGAGAGAGACAAAGAAAAAGAAAAGGAGAGCGATATAGTATTTTAGATTCTTTTTTCTGGGGAAAAAAAAGAAGATCCGAGTATGGCAAGCGGGTGGGTCAAATCGTTGCAATGTAAATCGAGGGCATTTGAAGATGTTTATCATCCTAACCCGAAGCATTTGATACCCAGTTCCAGTTGCAGAAGAAGTTCTCAAAGCATCAAAGATGTGATTGAAACGACCATAAAAAGGCCCAAGAAGTCCAACCCGAAACCCAGCCCGAAACTTCTTCCGAAGTCTAGCAGCAAATCCGACACCGATTCCAATATTCCTCCGCCTCGACCTCGCCGCAGTAGTTCTTTCCCTTCCCGTCCCGCTCGAAACCCTGACCCTGTTCTGCCCGCGCTGACCGAGTTGCCTGAGGGTCACCCTTCGAGGAATGTCGTTGAGATTATCTTTCATACGAGTTGGAGCCCCAAGGCTTTCACGGGTCGGATCGAGATGATTTTTAAAGTTCAAAATGGGCCGAGGACGGTGACCCGTTTCGAGGAGTATCGAGAGACTGTCAAGACTCGCTCCGGGTCGGGTTCGGGTGGTCTGGCTTCTGCCGACGAGGAAAATGCGAGGTGCGTCGCGGACGGGAATGAGGTCATGCGCTTCCATTGTTTGGGTCCCACTTCGGGGAACTGCGGTATGAACGACACTTGGCTATTTTCCGGTGGGAAAGGTGCGGCGATTTGCACGTATTCCGGGAGCGGAGGGGCGCACGAGAGCGCGGGAGGTGGCCGGGGTAGAAGGGCCATGTTGGTCTGCCGGGTTATTGCGGGTCGAGTCTCAAAGCGGGTAGGGTTCGGGTACGAGTCATTGCTGGATGGACGAGTGGGGTACGACTCAGTGAGTGGGGATAACGGCGAGTTGCTCGTGTTTGACCCACGTGCTGTGTTACCGTGCTTTCTTATTATCTACAAATTGTAAAAATAGTTGAAAAAAAACCTCTTTTTTTTTTAATTTTTTCTTCTTTATAAGTTTTTCTTTTCTTGAGGGTGCATCGTCTTTGTTGCATTTATCAACACAATTTTTTTTTCCCATTTTGGGGTTCAATTATTTTATTTTCGGGGGGTTTTTTTTGATAATTTTTGTGATTATTAGTAAAAAAAGAAGAAAAAATTGGGTTGATAAATGGCAAACTGATCAATTTACTTAACCCTATCCCTTTTGCCTTCCATTTTTGTACTTAATTGTTGTTATTACTCATTAATTGAGCCAATTAACCGTTTGGCATTTGTCCTTTATTTCGTTTTTGTGTAATTCAATTTTGAATTAAAGTGTTGTTTAGACGATTTTGTCATTCGTTGAGATTTTTCAAATTAATTTGACCGTAAGAAGCAAGAAAAATAGATTAATCAACAGCATTAGGTAACAATAATGGTGGTTGTAGGCTTTTGTTATTAGGAAGTTTGGAATAGAATTTTCATTCATGTCGGTTCAAGCCATTTCTAAGAAGGCACCAAGCCACCAACAGTTTGAAATTAAATTTTCTTGATTAAGAAAGGAGAAAAGCATTAATCGGGATTTAGCAATGAGAAATAATATAATAATGCTAGTAATAATGTTATGGGGACCAAGAAAACAAAATTTATAATGATGATTATTAGGACCCAAGCAAATGATTCTGATTTCTAAATGGGAAAAGAGTAATTTTTGCTAATGATTTTGTTTAACAAAAGAGAAGGGTAAAAGAATGATACATTCTTTCTGGGTTTATATGCTTCCAAATTCAAAGTTGTTGTTTATGTTTTGTCAATGACCAAAAGGTAGAATCATAATCTATTCTTAACTTTTCTTTCTTTTTTCCACCATTAAAACTTGTTGATTAAAGGTCAATTAATCTGTACTTTCATCATAGCATATGGAACCCAGCACTCATTTTTGTCATGATTCTTACAAATTTTCCCACTTTTTGTTCTTAATCTGTTCCAAGTTTGATCTTTTTGTCTCATTCTTAAACCCAGAACAATTTCTGCTAAAAATTTTGCAGAGCTATTCAAAGTCTCAACATGGAGGTTTGACTAGTCACCCAGTTTTTGCAGCTGATTTCGGCGAGAAATGTTGATAATAATAGAAATCTTCAACATGGAACATTCAATGCAAGCAATTATCAGAAAATGAAACTAAAGAAAAGAAAAACACTAACGGCAATTCCCACCTACTTTGTTCTTTCTTATTTATTTTCTCTTGAGAAGGAAGAAAAAAAATATACGGAAACGTTGCTAATAGGTGGTGTGAAGTCACATCTTTGAAAGACACTTAAGAACCATGTGTTATGTTTTATCCTAATAATCTTTGCCATCTGTCTGCAGAATTAAGAAAAGAAAAAGATTCAATTCAACCAAACATTTTTCTTTCATCTTCATTAGTTATGGGTTCCTGTCCGATCAAGAAATACTAGCATCGAAGCCAAGTTTCGTATATCTGGCAGTTTTAAAGAATCTGGAACTTGTCTAGTTTTATTACCAACACCCCAACAAAAGACAGTATCTTAACGTTGAGTTCTAACAAGGAAATTGTTTAATCCAAGTTCGGCACTTGTGTTTTTTGCCAACATTGTTTTGTTTTCTGTTAGGTAAAATGAAAGCATCGTCGTATCGACAATTGATGGGGAAAAAAGTAAAAATCCAGAATTTGTTTAGGATCCAATGCAGAGTTTTTTTGGTCCATTGCATTTATTTTTGCTGATATATATTTCAGTGGATCTGTTAAAACTTAAAAGAGGTGTTATTATGAGAGAGGAATGGGGAGATTTCAGGGCCCGACATGGGGCAGATTTCTTCGTTCAAGGGATTCTATCAAAGGCCCATTTTTTTCATCTTTTCACCCGCAATGGTTTTCTTGTCCAGACAACAAAACACAGATTGAAAAACAAGGTAGTAACTCTCCTGCCAGCCATCTTCCATGATACCCTAATAATGGCAAGTTTCCAATTCAATCAATCAATCAGCTAAAACCCAGAAAGGAAAGTGAGGCCAAATCAGAAGAACTTTGTAAAACAAACACTGGGGGGCCTTAACAGAATAGCAGAATGATTTTTATATGAATGCATTTTCTTAAATAAAATAATGGAGAAATATCCTACAAGCATTTTGAAGGCCTTTGCATGAATTCATTGATTCTGTGCTGCTAGTTAAAAACAAAGGTCTCAATCACCAAGGTTTTATCAAAATCCATTTATGATGAAGAGAGTTCAGGTAAAAAAAAAAAAACAGAAGGTAGATTCAATATGAAGGGTAACTATCCATGGCGCTCTACTGTACATCTCATTATGCAGGGCACCGTTCCGAGCAAATTTGTGTCACCAGAAGGGATCAATGGGATTCCACGAGTACATATAACGGTTTGCCATTCAAGCGCTCACGGCCCTACAAAATTCACCATATTCAAAGATGTAAGCACTGCAGTGACTCTATGCAATGATTTCATGACTTCTAACAATACAAATGCAATGATTTCAATATTCATGGTTTCATTTTATCATCTGAACTGTCTCTTCTTAAATTATTAGAATATTGTAAAGTCATGTAGAACCCTTTGGAAGCCAATAACCACAGCAAAATTAGTTCAAGGCAGTCAAACATTCAGGTGTTGCAAACTGGAACAACCATCAATTGTTGAATCTGTGCATTTGTGTGCTTCTGTCTGTTCACTATGTCTTCATGTGAGCATAATTTATGCAGAGAGAACAGGGCATAGCTAAAATTGGAAGTAAAAAAAACACACCTTTAAATCTGGTAGCTCAATAACACAAGCACATTCAACTACTTCTGCTCCAACACGTTCTGAAATGATACATGTATAGTGAATGATTAGTAACCTGGAAAGAGAGGTACTGTCTTCAAGAAAAAATAACCAATTTCAAATAAGAATGAAAAACAACTAGAGTCAGGACCCATATGACAGAGTATATGTCATGATTCTCAAGTTCTACGTAAAAATTAGTTTAAATTCCAAACAAAATATTACTGGATGACAAAGATGACTTAACATGATCAGAACTTGGATTAAAAGTAAGAAAACAAACTACAATTACACTCCTTTTAGAGTTTGAGACTGCCGTTAGCTCGCACTCAATATCTTTCTACTAATGAAGGTATATTTTCTATTAATTCACCAACATAATTGCAACTCAGAAACATGTACGACTGTATCTGGCAGATGCAAGTTGCATGAGTAACTCAAACAGGGTGAATTTAATATCCCTAAACAGTAGTACTACAAACATGAGTGGCTTTTTCCAATCAGATGATTAGCAAGGTGGTATTTCTTGTAAAACATCCACCTTTGTTATTGAAAAATATATTCAGCTTTCAAATAGCTAAGAACTTCCTGTTTGCCTCGAAGGGTTCATAAGATTACCCAGTAAGTTCATAGCAGCACACAGAGTTCCTCCAGTTGCTATCAGATCATCAACAACCAGGGCCCGCTCGCCAGGTTCAACAGCTCCAACATGCATCTCAAGACAATCCCTTCCATATTCCAGTTCATATTCTTCTGAAATAACTTTCCCTGACAGTTGAGAATTTGATATAACAAACATCCAAGTTAGCCATAGACCAATAATTTATGAATGTAAATAAATGACTTTTCAAACATCCTTTCCTGATGCATTACATGAAATATAATCAGAAATTTGCAAGTGTACAAACAAACAGGAAAGAACAAAGCTATAAAACCACAGAATAACAGGCAATGGGTTTATGTCATCATACTAGTGGTAACTCCAACAAAAAATGCAGAAATGGTTACCCTGACTTTCACAGCATTCTTTAGTCCATCATTAAGTATAGATACGAGAGCATTTTTATCAGTGACATCAACTATGTTCTCTATTGCAACAATGACAGATGTATCAGTTGCATTATATGACAGGAAAATGTTAGTCATATAAGCATGCCATATGCATGTAAAGGTGTTTGTGCATTATTCATGATTGTCAATAGCTGTACCCTAGGAAAATACTTGCAAGTGATGAATATTACCAGGCAATTTCTTTGGCTTTCTCAATGGAACAAACTTTGCACCAATTTCCAATGCAATGGGAGGACCAAAAATGAAACCCCGAGCTTCTATACCTGATATATACAAGATCATTTTTCAAAACATAAGCTTTCTTTTAATCATGTAGAAATCTAAAGACACATATACAAGAAGGAATAAACAAAAAGTGAATGGCTAAAAACAGTCTTACCCTGCTACTCCAATAAATAAATAAAAAAAAGAATTCTAAACGACATAAAAAAGCATATTGGAGATCCACTTAAGCCCTAAGACCACAAATCATCTATAAAGGCTCCATAAACAGAAGAAGACAACCAAAGTCCGCATTAGCACACAAAGAGACAAACTCTTAATGCACATACAATAAAACAAAGCACATGAAATATAAATGCTTAAAAATATATATTATTTTCATTTAAAATAAAAATAATGACAAAGCCACCAAAGCCCTATCAGTGATGAGATCATTAGACCTTTTTAACTACCTAAAAGTTTGCAGGAAGAAGAGATGGCCTTTTTGGAGTTTTGCCACAAAGCATGAGAAAAAAACACAGCACATTATCACTAAGTTCATCAATGCAGACACTAAAAAGATGAAAACAAAACAGCTGAGACATAAATGCTACAGAAATAGAATTTGCTTCAGCTACCATAGGGGAGTTTAAATCTCTACTGATCTCTCCTGCATCCCATTCATCAATTCCATCAACTTTGTGAACTATACATCAACTAGGAGAAAACACTATCTCAATTACTTCATTATTTAATCTTAGAGGTCCAATCTCCGGGATTTGATTACAATACATATAAGAAAACAACAAATGCATCATAAAGAAAGGGCATCAAGTCATTCAACAGTAAGAGAGCAAATATCTCAAAAAATAATGGGAAAAAAGGAAATGAGAAGTTTCAATCACAATTTACATAATACGGGTCCACCTCAAGTAAGGTGGGCATCCATCACCAACCACCATCAAGCCAAATCGGATCCAAGCACATGCCCACAACAAGAATGTGTGAGGGAGAGAGGGCAAACGAGAGCCGCTCAAACGGGGAAAGAAAAGAAGTTGAAGAAAGATAGAAAGAGAGAGAGAGAGAGAGAAGGAGCAATCAATGGCACACCCCACTAGCAAAGGGCCAAGGGTGATAGTCAAACAAGAAATGAAATCTAAAACAAAAAAAGAAAGAAATGAAAAAGAAAAAAAAAAACAGAGTCACTTCCATTCCATATAATCCGTAAAAGAGCATTCAAAAAGACAACCAGAAACTTATGCAACTTGGAAGAGGCATATCCTCTTTACTCTTGTTTATCACAGAACCTACTTTCCCGTAAGCATGGACCCCACCCTCCTTGATGCTAATGAAAGAGTTGATAAAAAGGTTCTTAAAAAGCTTTGGATCAAATCTTTAGTACATCAAGAACCATAATAGTAACAATATAAACATGCTTTCATTAAAAAGATAAAGTATTTCTTTTTTCTCTCTTTATCTTCATTCACTTTCTTTTTACCTGCAACAACTGAAATGTTCTTCCCTTTGTATCTCTCAACGAACAAATCCACTGTGTCCTTGAATGCTTTAGGATCCAGTAACAGAGTAGTAATGTCTTGAAACATAATACCTGCCATTTTCACCATAACAAAACCAAATTTACAATCTTGCATTAGAAAAAAAGAACATAACATGGAACTAATTTAGATAAATTAAGCAACTTTAGTTAAAATGACAAATTCCCAGTTTGAATTGGGTAGAAAAGTCATATCAAGATCAAAAAGTTTCATTCATTATATTTGCTTCCATAATTCTTGAACGAATAAAATAAAACTGGGTTTCCACTTTCCAGCCTATTATCCATTTCTTCACACATTTTTATAGCAACAATAGAAATTAAACCCCAAACAAAAACAGAGCCTATAACAGAACAACGAAACCAATAAGCTACTATTTATTTTGAAAAAAGGGAAAAAATACAAAAGGAGATAAGAAAGAAAGAAACCTGGTTTGGGGAAATTGGGGACAACCCGAATCTTGGATTGGATACCATGGATACGAGGATCTTTGTCTCTGTAAGCCGACATTGTCTATTGTTGTTATGCAATCTATCTATCTATCTATTTATCTTATTTCTCTCTCTGTTTCTCTCTTTATACTACAACCATGTAAGCAAAGAAGAGAGAAACCAAAACAAAACGGCAAAAGCCCTTCACTTTCCCTCCTGGCCTCCTCTCACTCACTCCCCTTTGAGTCTTGCTTTGATATTTCTCTTCTTACAAAACAAAAACACAAACACAAAACAGAACACACTCTTAAAATGAAAGAAGGGAAGAAGAAAAAAAAGGGACAAAATTAAAGTTGGTATATCTATAAGAAGAAGAGGATTTGTTGGTATGGGAAAAAGGAGAGAGCGAAAGAGAGAGAGAGAAGGGGGAAGAGGGGGCTCTCTGCACAAGAAATTTAGAGAGAAGGAAAGAAAGGTGAAATCTTTGCTTTGATATAAGTAAGTATTAAGAGATAGAGAGAGAGAGAGAGAGAGAGAGTGATTGTGTAAAAAAGGGGTTAAAACAAAAAGTGGAATCACGAGGCCCCCCTCTCCTTTTTTCCCCTTTCCTCATTTGCAGTTTTTTTAACTTAAAATTGCCTTTCTTCTTTTTTTGGCCCAAAAAAATTGCCTTTCTTCTTTTAATTATTTTGCTTTTTACCTTTTTTCTAAAAAAATTTTGGGTTTAGATTTCAAGTCTATGTGAAGTGTTAATTAATGTGTTTTTATCTATCTAGAGTGTAAATATTTGAAGCCGCGGCTTGCCGTCGGGTGTGTTTCGCGCGCTTCTCGAGTTGGGCCAAATGACGTTTATCTCTCTACCTTTTGTCCTAATCTCAATCTTATCCTCATATTTGGATTGGTATAATAATATTTTAATTCCTTTTAATTTAATACCATAATCATAGTATTATATACCATACTTGAAGAATATTCATGGTAATAATACTTAGAAGGTATGCTAATCCATATTTTGTTATTTTTAGCAATAAAATCCTCAAAAAGATATCCTCCTAAAGATGAAAGAAATCACAATTTTGGTATATGAAAGCCAAATCCCAAATGGGATTTTTTTTTGTTTCCTTTTTGGTATATGAAAGCAAAATCAATCCAAGATTCACTTTCCAACCTTCGAATTTAGGTTTAAATCCTAACTAATTATATATTATATATATATAAATAACAAGTCTCTATCAAAAGTCTTTTGAATTTTATTGATGCATGCATGCATGCGTATGCGTATGCGTATCTACCATGCATGCATTTTCATGAATTTCAAGCTGGTAAGGTAACAAATTAAAAGGGTAATCTTTTTTTCTAAGGTTGTTCACCGTATTAATGTCCAAAAAAGCTACTAATCATGAATGAAATTCAAGAAAAAGTTAGGACAAAGAAAGAAAGATAGAGACTGATAACCACCTGTGAATCTTGGAACAATTATATATTTGCATCAAAATTTTCTTGACCGAAGAAAAATATATATATACTTTAAAAAAAAAAAGAAGAAGAAGAAGAAAATTTTATGTACTAGACTTAAACCTTTTAGAGAAACTTGTTTGTCATACCAATATACGCTAAGATCTTTCTTTTTGACAGATAGTTTCTTAAGTGGTCCAGTTCATCAATTGATCATGTCAATACCCCAAAAATTTCAACATCAACTTACAAATTTTTTGTACTCTCAATACTCAAATATTGCAGCGATAGACGAATGCTTTTTTCAACTTCTTTTTTTGTCTTTGTTTGAAAAAATACTGCTTCAATTGAACGTTGTACAATGTAATCCAATTGAACTATGGTAAATTATACAATACATCGACGGTGGAGTTTAGCAGACTATACAAGCGGGTCTTGAAGGGTGACATGTGTCCTTTAGGGACTAGATTGAAAAATTTTAAACTTAATTAATTCAAAAAATGGACATGTGTCAACTCTACAACCCGCTTGTGGAGTCCAAAATTTACACCGCCGATGTATCAAATAATTACCCATGAACTATATATTGTATTTTAATTCGTGTTAATCATAAATGTAATTTAATTATTGTTTGATAATTTGAGAATGTATGAAAAGGTCTAACTAATAATTATATATAATTGGATATATATCCAAGGTTAATATCAAATCAAAACTGATTAATTTCGAGGATTGCCTTCCAAGTCAAGAGTTGAAACTTGAAAGAGAAATTAACGAACTAAGGGTCCACATGTCGCTCTGTATAATAATCATATAGTTAATCGTTGTTAATTAATTAGAGACTCATGTTAATTACTAATTATCTAGAAGAAGTCTATTATAAGTTGGAAAACTATTGATTAAAACTTTAAAGACTTTTCTCCAAGTTAATGTGTTTAGCCCCAACCAAACTCCTAATTGACTTTAATTTATTTGAAATTGACTTTAATTTAATCTTTGGGTTGAAGAATGAGCAAATGAAAGGCATAAAAAAAAGAGAGGATTAATTGTGATATTAAGAGGGTGTTGTAGCTCTGACAAGCTGCCATATCTCTATCTGTGTGACAGGTTTATCAAGGGTTCCTTTCAAAATCTTAATAGCAATATTCTGTGGCCAGCTCTCATCCCTTTCACATTAATCAATATATATTTCCTTTTCCTCATTAGCATGCCACCATTTGTAATTAATTAATAGCAACATAGCACCATCCTTCTATTCTACCATATATATAATATTTAATATACTACTATATGCTTAAAGCAAGCAATGACAAAATTTATATACTGTATATGTACATATATATATATATATATATATATATTGATAGCTATAGACTTTACATATATATGTATGTATAAAGTGAATTTGGATTTTTCTGCCCAATACCTTAAATTTGAGGACAGTGACTTTATAAGGATTTGTTTGGCATTAAGCCCCTCCATTTCTAATTAAGAAACAACCCACCAAACCACCTTATAGGACAAAGATCTATATATCAGAAACTAGATCTTTGGTATGGGTAAAAGTTGAATTGTCTCTCTCGAAATTATGTTAAGGGAATTCCAAGTCAAATCAAATCAAGAAGGGTGAGGTGATGAAGGATTGAAGGGCATTCAATTACCTTAATTGCCCGTAAAAAAATTACCTTAATTAGACCTACTGATAAGAAAAGTGATCGAAATGCAACTAGGAATACGATTTAAAAGAGATTAAAATTAATTAGGACCATATATAAGAGTAGGACGAAGGATAATTGTTTTTAACACTCCAATTTGTCCCTCCAACTTGACATTCCTAATAAAAAAAGAAATAAATTAAATCCAGGTTTAGCCCCCTAATAATTAAGATAATAAATTAATTAAAACCAGGTTTAGCCCCTAGTTATAAATATGGAGAGTTTGCAGGGTAAATCCCTTGATTTTAGGTTATTATATTTAATAGGGTTTTAGAAATTATAATAAGTTTTCTAATAACACGTGAGGAGGGTCAAGTAGAGGGACAAATTGGAGGATCAAATAGCAATACTCGAGTAGGAAAAGAGTGAAAATTAATTAATATGTTAATTTCCCACTCTTACCGACCCCAAAACTCATGACTCGCTCATAATTATAAACACAAAAACTATAACCCAAAACTTGCGGGCCATATAAAGCAAATGATTTAATTCTGTTTTCCATCGTGTATATATATAGTAAGTTACAAAATAAAGAATGTGCCCTACTCATGTCATGTCCTATGCAATATATTTAGTTCACAAATTTAAAAGAACAAAAAGCAAAGGAAAGTATCTAGCTAGATATTGTGAAACTATATATGGGAACCGTGAATGATAGAAATTTTGTTTAATTATAGGTATTCAATAATTCATTTTGTAACATGAAGATGTGCTTTAATTACCTCTCAATTATTCTTACTAGCATACATAAATGTACGTTCAAATCTGACCTATAAAATATTATGATCTTCGTGCTCAAAATGGATTAATGTTCTCTTTCCACGAAAGAACTAAAAACGTCAAAGAAAAATAAAAAGGATATATATACCAAAAATTTCATGTCAAGTATATTTTTCCCCCTCGGGATGGTTTTGTAGTATTAAAATTTTAAAATTACCAGAAAAATGTGAGCCAAAAACGCTAAGTTTGGACAAGTTCTTTGGTGGATAATGGACCCAATAAGGCAACGAAATATCCCTTTCGGCTTAGGGCTACCCCGCATAAATTTGCATGTAGAGACGATTTTGTCAATGGAGCAATAATAGCTCTAAGGATTAGGTGATTTACATTATTGAGATTCCGTGATGATTGTTTGCTATAAATTTTGCATTTTTCACTTTAATTTCTTTGTCACCAAAAATCTTCATGGCCTTTAATTAGGAGGTTTGGATCTTCCAAGATTGTGTGTGCTTTTTACGGTAATGTTTTGTCAAAGAGGTGACCCTGACCCTATATAATTTAACGTACGTAAAGGTTTGTTAATCATATATAATTACAATTTGATTGACATCTGTTGGCAATGCAATGAGCCTTTGTCAACATTTTCGTTAATTATTCTTATTTCTTAAGAGTTAAGACTCGCTTAATGTGAATGATAATGACACTGAATTTCAATTTTGCATGTTAATATACATATGGGGTCGCCGGTCGGAGGAGAGCTATTGCAATGTTTATCTTGTTATAAAGTTAATTAGAAAAAATCTACCCACCATTAATTGAAAAAAGAATGGAGAAAACAATTGACGAAGAAATAACACTTATTAAACTTAATTTACGTTGAAATATTTAGTACTGATTCTCGTCCTATCAATTATATATGTTCGAGTTATATCTTTTTTAGAGATATCGCGTGTCACTCATTAAATAAATTCCAAAGTGAAAAGTTTAGAAATTATTATAACCAATAAATTAACTTATCAAACTATAAATCATTGTCGCATCATGTCAAACAAAAGTGTGATGAATTGAAGAGAAAAAAGTACATGACAAATGCTACTGATTTTTGTTTTTCTCAACCGTGATTTACTACTTTTTTTTTTGAGAAAAGTGATTTACTACTTAAATGAGTGAATAGTGAAAGGATATATAATTAAGTTGCTCCATTAAAAAGGTTTAGTGGCCATATTTTGAATATGTATCAGTATAGACAATAATATCATGGTCCCTACAAAAGATTTATATACTCAATTATAAGCTAATAGAAAATTCCATCCTATACATATAAACTTTTGACTCTTCACTCATTTATTCTAGAATCAATTAATTAATTAGTTTCACTCTTAATACCAAGACTTCAATTTGGTCTTTGGATTCAATCTTAGCGTTATTAAGTCCCAAATTCATGATGGGTCGAAAGAAGCAAGTCTTGCTCCGTATCAGTTTTTTTACTCATCTCCAGGGCACCTGGTCATGGCGAGTCTACCAACATGCGGTAGCTGTGTACGCAAAATCTCGAACCTAAGACTTACACTTGATCCAACCCCTCTTTAATTTGCTCCCTATTCATTATTTTCAATATATATGAAAATTTTCAATTCATCAAATTAGTAAAAGAAATAAAAGTTAATTAAAACCAAAAAAGTTAGCATTAATACACATCAATCGGTTATTAATTTTGTTTGTTTTGATCAATAATGGAGTTGATTTAATTAAAATGCTTAGAGAAACAACCAAAGAAGGAAAAAGGAGAAGAAGAACACAATATGACATAAAATCTTTCATTTCCTTTCCTATTGGCTAATTTTACTATTAAAAACAAATGATAATTGGGAGGACAATGCAAATTAAGTTGATGTCGGGAGAGAGAAATTTAACCAAAACAACAGAAACATTTGAAGGCCACAGACAAATAAAAATAAAGATTTGGGTCTCAATTCTCATCTCAAGCAAAGTAAAAGACCACTTCAATCAATATAGTTAGTTAATAGTGACCTTAATTCGTAAGTATTAATTCATGTTTCGTATTCTTAACAAAAAAGAAGAAGCCATAATTATCATATTGAGAGGAGAGAGAAAAGCGTGGGACAGGGGAGACACGTGCAGTTCACACGCTCGGATTCACCTGGGTCAATTGTTGGGGTGTCGCTGATGACGTGTCACAATCATGGTCCTTCCTTCTGCCTACGTCTGTACAACAAGCACATACATATATCACCACCGTGGGTCTATTAAAAGATTCATGAAAATAAATTTTGTTTGTTTTTTCTGTCTTAGAAAAAAAAAAACAAAATTGAACTCAAGAAGTCTTTCTGGAATGGATTCCATTTCATTACTACGTTCCTCAATTGTTGAAGAATATTTGAAAATATTACATTACTAGGTATGAAAATAAGTATACATTTATAAAACAAATGACAAATATAAATAAGTATACCCACATTAAATAATTCTCGTAACGCAAGCACGGAATACCCTCTCATATATCATATGATTTTAATAATTTACAAAGTAAAAATTATAAAAAAAGTCACACAATGAATTAATGATTCAATATGATGATTATAGTACGTGGGCAATCAAAGACTTTGGCTTATAAAAGCCAATTTTTAAAAAGTAACCTAATCATATGGTTTACAGTGAAAATAATATAGTTCGTGTAAATTTAGAATTTTAATCATTTAGGCATAGTAATACAATATATAATAACATGGAATTCGTATAATTTAATTATCCAAAAAAATATACTAATAATTATATATATATAAATATAATTATCCAAAAAATAAAATGGATAATTATTTGATACACTGGCAATCTAAAATTGGGACTCCACAAACTAGATGAGAAGTTGATACTAATATTGTATATAATTTTCCTTACTAAATATATAAGAACCATTGAAATATTAAAAGGAAATAATTGTGTGGAATATATACAAAATCAAAACTTAATTAATCAAGTGGGCAGTGGGCTTAAATACATAGAAGAGAATCGTTATCAAAGACAGCTTCGTCTGGGCATGAAATTTGTCTTAAGCGGCGGCAGAATTGCTGTTTTGCTGTCGTTTTATTAGTTTATGCATGCAATTTGGTTTGGTGGTGCAGAATGTAGACCAATTATTATTTATATTTTTCTCTTGTCAAAACTCAAAACCCTTTCTTTTCTGTTGCTTACCCACTCTCCAAAATAACATGCTTTACGTAGTGTTTTCTCTTTGTTTTTTTGTTTCTTTTTTTTCCCTTAATTTTATTCTTCTTTTTCTCTCTTATACAACAAAATCATCATATGGATAATGTTCTCGTATATATGAATAGGACAACTTGCATCATAAAACATTGGTTAGAGTACTGTAGTTTATTATATGAGATGAGATACTACAAATATTCCCAAAGCAACAAGATTTTATAATTTAATTACTCCATGGCAATGCCATGTCGGCTAAAAAGGTGGTCCATGTATAAAGTCCACTCTCTCGATTTTCTTTTCCTTTTACTACCAACTTTGATTCATCATAGGCTTTATTTTCCCATTAAATTATGACAATTTTGAATCATAAATGACCTAAATTAAAAGTCTTAACATTTTATCACTAGACAACTTAATTAAAACGCTCACTAACTAAATGTATAAAGCTTCCAAAGAAACATAGATCATGTTTAATGTTTTAGTTGTGGTATGGAGAATACTATATATATATGATTAATAATTGAGTACCATAATTAAGATTTTCATGATATATATATATGTGGGATCGAATAATTGGCCTCAATTACGTGGCCAGCATGGGATCTCACACATCGTGATCATGATTAATTTGTGTAATAATTCTTTGACCCATTTCTATGAGAGGCGTACGCCATTTAATTATAGTTCTTCTGATTTTATCTCGGAAAATATAGGCTGAAAATATACCTCAAAAGTAGCTTGCGGTAAGCCTAATTATCTGGTGGAAACTTCGTAAAATTTCGTGCTTAGGTGGTGAAACTTCGGCAATTTTCGTTATTGCATCAGCATGAGCAAACTTTCGATGTTTGGCCAAGACAAGGAAAGTAATTTAACGATTTAACATGGGTAGAAAGGGCACAAGAAATGCAGGGATTCAGCTGGAAGAGTACACGTAAGTATTTATTTACTAGCTAGCTACTATATATATATAATGATAATAATGTACTAGAAATTAGAACCCTATTGGTATTGGGTTAGGGCACTGGTATAATTAACAGTAACATAGAGAATAGGGTAGGGTGACCTACAAAACCCAAATTAAAAAGGTACAAGGACGAAGGGGAGAGGGTTGTGTTTGGGTTTGGTACTTAGAATTGTAGGGATATCTCTTTAGGAGATAGCCCAGAGATCTTGCTGTCCCCACTTTTGCCATCCATAATTTCCCTCACACCCCCATCAATGCAATCCAATGGGCAGCACCAAATTCGCCTTTTGCTTTTGCTAGATACTGATCATGGCATTGGGTTGGTACTAGTAGTATATTGGTGCTATTGCCACTAAAATATTACTAGCTAGTTTATATTTTTGTTATTAATGAACATTATGTAATTGATTTGAATGAGCTATATATATGATACTATATATGAGGTAGACTTCTTCTATCCCAAATTCCCACCACCACCAGTATATCTCAGAATTGATTGAGACATCTCATAATAAATCTCAAACTTCAATCGCTGGAATGTTTCATTAGAACTTAAAATATGAGATTATGAATTAATATAAGTACTACATGGAGTAGAAGAGTGGATTTTAATATTTTTAGGTTCATCAATTATTTTTTCATCAATTATTAATCGAGTTCGAATTTTACTATATAATAATATAAAGGAAGAGAGTATATATGTTTTGTAAGAATTTCTTATTTAAAATATGATGCATCCTTTGTGGATTGGCTTTGTCTCCATAACTCATCAACGGTTGTCGAGTCACTTGGCTGGGAACTTTAAACTAACTCCCCTTTGTCCCTTTTTGGACATAAAAGATTTCCAATCTGGGCTTGTCCTGTTTTGACACAAATACCAATCTCGATCGAGACAGTAACTTTTAACTTTGAGGACATAGGTGACCCATTAAAGTTGGTTATAAGATTCAAAAATCTAATGTATACTAGTTTTGATCTTTCTTCAATTGTAAAGTGCCTTCACAGTTCACATGGGGATTTAATTGGTTTAGTCACGATCACATTTATTTCTATTAACTATTATATATAGCTCTGCCCTCTGCTTACAATTATTTTTGCAAACTTTTTAGCTTTTATTCTTCTACTCTAAACGTGGCTGTGGTAATCTTAGTTCAATACAGGCTAAGCCAAAAAAAACCTAAAATGAAATAAGTTAGCTGTGGAAGTGGCAGAAATTGGAACAAAGGCTTCCGAAACTGGTTGTTTGATATTGTTTTTGTTTTCTGTTTTCTGTTGACGAAATCCTATTGTTTTTGATGTGACTCTGGTGATATTAATTAAATCGAAAACCTAAAATGAAGTTTAGCTGTGGAAGTGGCAGAAATTAGAACAAGGGCTTGGGAAAACTGGAGTAATCTGTTTTAATACTTAGGAAAGAAGCAGACAAGTAAGAGTGAGCAGTTTGCCAACTCAAACTTGCAAGGCAAATGCATGGGGTTGGGATATACGACAAACACAGAGATTTAGTTTACCTTTTCTGCCTCGTGTGCAGCTCTACTTGCAGACACACAACTGCAGAAACCCAAAACTATGAATTTTCTCTCTCAAACAAATCTCCATTCCTCAGATCCATATTCCTTAAATTTATTGTTGTTTATTATAATAATTAATCTTAAAAATTACTTAATTAATAAGATTACATAATACATATTATGAACTGAAAGCTTTGGCCTTTGGGTGAATGATTAACCACTCAAAAGTATATGTTGTTTTGGACACATATATATAATTATTCCACCAATGTTACTCGATTATTCTTTTAAATTTTGACTTCTAATTAATATATATACTACTTTATTTTTCTCTTTTTTATTCCGACATCATAAGAATGTTCCGTGATTCACTCAATTTAATTATTAAAATTTGTCACCAACATGCATTATATATATAGCTCTAATATATTTTTTTAATTTCTTTCTACTTCCTGTTAATTTCTTTTTTTTTTTTTGGATTCTTACTTCCTGTTAATGGCATTCTTATGTACTACTGTATTCTTTATGCTTTTATGGGGAAACTATGACAATTTAAATTTTAATATGTTAAGTTAAAATTCTTTTTTAAAAAAGGGGGGGTTAAGTTGGAAACTTGGATATGGAGAGTTTTGATTTAATTAAATGGAGGGATATGAAAAAGTAATAATTTTTTTTTTTACTAAGGATCCACCCCATTAGGGGAAAGCTATAAATACTCGTGATTTGTACTCAAGAATAGTACGATTCATGGGGATATATGATTGTTATTAGGAAATTAAATTAGTAAATAGTTGGATTTCCCACAAATTAATCGAGGTTTGCAATTTGTATATATATATCATTCAACATTGCATTAATTAGTCAAGCAATATTGCCTCCACTGACAACAAATTCTTTGCTGAAACCGACCCTCAAGAAATTTACAAAAAGAATACGATCAGCAATATCTTTTTTATGTCCAACTGTAATCATCTTCTTGGAAAAATGATTAACTAACAGAGAAAATTGTCACCAAAATATATATATATGCATGGAAAGCAACACATCCAAATGGAGAATTGACAAGGATTTCTAGCTAGAAGAGTTTTGTTCAGATACTGTATCTCATTTTTTTATTATTGGGTCAATATTATAATGCGATAAGATCATAATTATAACTAAAAAGGGTGTGCACAAATTCTTCATTTACTGGTTGATCATATGAATTAACAATTGATTGCTTTGAATTATATATATAATAATTAATCAACTTAAGTTCTATCCCCATAATGACTAATGTCTTTGATGATAATTATTCATTAAGAAATAGATCAGTTACTTTCAAAAGGTAATCATGATTCTAATTACAGTATTATTGTGTTACAATACAAGTTCGAAATTTTCTAGATATTGCAAAAGAAAAAATTTTGCTTGCCATAAAAAGATTAAAGACTATGATTTTTTTTTGGGCCTACCACCCAAATAAGCTTAAGCATCACTAGTGGCTGAGAAGAAATAACAAATGCTAGTGCCTAACTTTATAACACACCTCTTCTTGTTCTACTCATAGTATTAATTTCCAAATATATTTAGAAGATCATCTCATGATTCTTAGTAGGACATTTTTATGATCATAGAAGATCTCAAATAATTAAATTTAATTCATAGATTAATTTCTTCAAAATAATAGTAATATATAAATTATAAAAAGAGTACCCAATTAGGGCTTTAGGCACATTAAAGTTTGTTCGATTTAGGTAACGATCGGCCCAAAGAGTTGGACTGTCGGAGCCCAGTTGGGCCTTTTTATAATTTAGAAAGATTTTGAACAACAAATTGGGTTTAGAGTTTAGAGCATGAAGATCATTCCATCAGCTGGAAGAACCAGAATACATTTCATTAAATTAATCAGGACTTCAACATTCAGATTAGAAACATGAATGAACTATTTGATTGAAAGATGTACAATTGTTCATTCAATCATTTGCTGGAAGTTACCCAGAAGGAAGAGACAGAGACTTGAAAACTGCAGAACTTTAATGAACATGATCAAGAACAAGAGAAAAAAACTGCAGAATTTGGATAAATTTAAAATCCATGGTTGAATTCTACTTCTGAACTAATTAAACTAAAAGATTGGGTGCTTGAAATGTGATTTTGGAGTGTTTATGATCTCCTTCATAAGTTACAACTAACATATTTGGATCCTCCAAACTTCGTTCCACATGCTTTCTAGCAGGGCACCCCCTCAAACTGCTGCATTTGTAATAACTCCTATATCAAAAACAAATCAAATCATCCAAAAACATGTCAGTCTCAAATTCAATCAGAATATGAAATCCCAGAATTCTCAGAATTCATACCTGGGATATGGAGATCCTTTAATGGGTTTCTGTCCATATTTCCTCCAAGAGAAATCATCTGGTGGTATATCAGATAGTTTATTGCTTACTGCTGGAACCCTAATAGTTTTCTTTATTCTCAGTTTCCTGCAGTAACAGAAATTATTGATTTTCAACATTAAACTGATTCATAAGGTAAATTGAAATGAGGATTTCATTTTTACCTTCTCTTTGAGCAGTGACATCCACCAGTTGAGGCTGCACATTTTGTACTGGCTTCTTCTTCATCATGATCCTTTCTCTTGGAAAGAAATAAACAAGATTGATCATCCTGATCAGAAACAGATGATGTCTTGGGAAGTATTATTTTCTTTTCCATGCTTTGCGGCAGTATTGAAGAATGATGCAGTTGCAGCCCCATGATCAAATTTGGCAAAACCACAACATTTCTGGGGATCATATTCTTCATACCAGCAGTTTTTGGTTGATTACTGATTTGTCTGAGAATTTGAGGCTGACTTGATGAACTTTCCATCAATTCGTTTGGATTTATGGTATGGGATTTCAGCAATGGACCTTTTCTGATCCTTTTACTTTCAGATGATTGCATGGATCCTGATCCATCATCAAGGAGAGTTAGCAATTTTCTGAATCCATTTACAGTTTCTTGAGCCATAAGGCTTATTTCTTCAATACTTCTCTTCTGATTTTGATCAGAAATGCAATTAAACAAGTAGTTAGCCCGTCTGAAACTGCTTTGAGCAACTTCATGAACTTTGAATTCCCATCTTGGGTTCATTGAAACACAAATGCCTGAAGCTTCTGTCATGATTCTGCAAATTTTATTACAAGAAAACCAAGAACAAGAGAAAAATCAAAGTTTGCAAAAGCAGAAGAGAGACTTTACTTTACTTGCATAAAAAACCAGACAACCTTATAATTAAAAATAACATAGTCTAGAAATTTAGACTAAGTTTTTGATAAAACCTATGTAGCAGAAACCGACCAATAACATGAACCCTCAGCTGATTTTGTACTAATTGAATGATCCAAATGTAGAAAACCAAGTTAACTTAAGTTTTTTGGGAGTACACAAACTGATCACATCTAACTTGCTGCCTTAAGAGTCAACGGTGGCTTGGGTTACACAATACTCCAACAAATGCCCACCATTGTAGTAACTCTCAAAACTAGTAAAATAGATAGAAAAAGACCCATAGAAAGAGATTGAAGATATATGCAAATAGGTAAGAAATTTGGAAAAAAAGTAGAACCAATTCAATAATGATAATGGTGACTGCAATTGCCTGCCCAATTGCCCATCAGGTTGCTACTTGCCGGCTTTACGTAATGCTTTAAACAATATATTGTAATAAATTTACTGCTTTATCTAATCTGAAATGTCTCAGATTCAGACAGGACATAACTGCCTGCCTAGTTAAAACTTAAGGGAAAAAAAAGTGTTGAGAGTTATTATAAGATTTTGGAATAATATTAGGGGAAAGCAAATGCAGATAAAGAAACAAATAGATAATGTTATCCCTAAGCTTTTCATATTAATTATTGATCAAGGTCCCTTTTGCCCCCTAAACATGTCTAAACGATATTGCCACGTTGGACCAAAAATGCCACGTTGGATCAAAATGCCACATGACAAGATCACGTCAGACCAAGATGCTGACGTGACAATATTGTTTGAGAGGGACTAAAATGGTTCCAAATTACAAGTTCAAGGAATAAGATGTCCAAAATTAAAATTTAAGGGGCAAAACGTCAAAACGAGGGAGCAAAAAGGTTTTTAAGTCATTAATTATTGGAAATTTAGTAAGCATTTTGATTTGTGGGTTGTGGGGGCATGAACAAGTACATAAGATGACACACAAAGATTCAAAGACTTAGGTAAAGAATTTTTGGCTACATGTGGCAGTATTCCACTTGCCTATGAATCTAATCCACTAAAACCAATCCAATTCCAAAAACCCAACCAACATTTTAGAAGCTGTCTCTCTCACTCAAAGGGACTTGGGAAGGACCATTGGTGATTTATCCTTTCTGTCTGCTCTGGGTCTGGGGCCATGACTGAAGCATGCTTGTTTTTAAAGGGTGTTCATTTTAGTGGCTGGATTCTATTCCACTCCCTTCATTATTTCATTGTTTAATTTTTCTTTCCAAAGAGATCTGAATCTGATATATCATACTGATAGACGTCCAATCTTTTCATAAATATGCTATTATACGTTACATGATGTAAGATTATGCCCACAGATATTTATTTCTTGGATCATTTTCTTAACTACTGATATCATATTCTCAAAGATTATGCAATGGGGCCCCATAGCAATAAATATGGACTCTTCATCAGATTCCAGTGCTGATCATCTCTGGAAAATTGATGGTTGGAAGAGCCCTAGAGGCAGATTTAAATATCTGCCCCAACATTCAATCAGAACCTTCAAACATGGTATGGAATGATTTGTATTTAGAAATCCCATATAGATGATTACTACTAATTCAAGCTTTAGAAAACAAAAGGGCCAATAAACAAATAAAGTTTGACATCTACCGTTTCAAAGATGCCAGTTTTCCATTTCTTAAACCAAGTCTTGCTGCCGGCACATCCTAATTCTCAGTGGCAAAGGCTGCTCATTTTTATTTTTATTTTAATTTTAATAGCTTTGACAATGTCTTCAAAGTGGTCGGTTAATGACAAGACATTAGTTGAAGATTAAGAAGCGATTCATGTTTTGATTCATGTTTTTATTTGCAGTCGTCACACGTACAAAGCAATTGACGCTTCAGACTCAATTTGTAGTCGCTTAATATGGGTTAATTCTTTCTTGAATCATACTTCAAAACATAGCTAAATAGCAAAGAGTCGGAACTAGAATCACTATTATGCATCAGAACATAGTTAAAATATCTATAGATCAATAAATGAGCTTAAAGATTATTTGCCATTAAAATATCGGCTTACATATTAAGTCATGCTAAAATCTGATAAATGCTTGAACTTCAACTTGATCAATATCATCTGAATGTTTTTCTTCCGACATAATTGAGTCGTGACCGTCTGCTTCTCACTGGTTTGCACCAACTTTCCCCATTACCCATTTTAGCTCTCATTTTCTTGTACTCCCTTGATCTTAGAACTCCTTCAAGAATGTTTATATCTTCACGTATTTCATGTCTAGATAGAGATGCAAGACCTGGAAGTATGTCTCTCTGAAAGTCCTTCATTCTCCTTCCTCTTTTCAACTTGATACCACAATCTTTTCTCTCTGAATCACTTATTTCAAATGCCTTTGATGTTACCGAATAGTCATCGGCACTGCTTTCTGGAAGTTTTAGAGTCATTAACTCAAAAGAGTCGCATGAACATTGCGGCTGCTCCTTGTCCTCATTATCCAAGTCATTAGAACCTGCCTGGATAGAAGATTCCTGATAGCAAGGTGAAGAAGTCTCCAAGGAAATATGGATGAGTGATTCGGCTGCTATTTGGATCAAATCATCCACTCCAGCTGATTCTTCTCCTTTATTGTAGGATTCAGGTCTTATTTCATTACTGTCGGAAGATCTCTGATCCTGCTCACCTGATAAAGTATCTGCAATATGAGATCCTCCATGAATTCCAGAAAACTGATCAGAAGCAGGAACATTTAGTTTGTAGGGCTCAATTCCAGATTCCATTGTCATTTCAGTTCTTGAATCATTATCTGAAATGCAACTAGACTTCCCTGAAGCAGGAGAATTCTCGGGATGTTCATCTTCAATCATTTTTTGGACTTGATCAGAATATAACAACTCGGTGTCCCCGGCTTCAGTTTTGTCACAGCCGACTTGTCTAGCAACTATGCAAGCAGAGTTTGAACCAAGAGCAGGACCGGTTTCTAGTTCCGGCATCAGCTCATCCTTTCCATCCTTGGATTTTCTGTTGTGGCTACCAAGGTCTTCAGAAAGGTGTATTGCAGGATCAATGAGGCTTCTTTCACATTCATTCCTTCCACAAAGTTCGGAATCTCTGGCTTGAATTTCTGTTCTCCCGTCTTTGGTATTGAAATTCATCAAAGCAAGATTTACATCACCATTTTGTTGAAGCGTCTCAAAAGTTTCGTTTGAGAACTCCTTTTCTTTTGACAAAAATGTGGTTGGGCACAAGGTTTCCTGACTACTGCTAACCAGTTCAATAAAATCCACTGATGAGCTAGCTGTCGAAGGAGGGGCCACAGTATCATGTAAGTGACAAGATGTATCATCAAGCTGAACTTCATTAAGGTCTAAATGTCTCAATCCGTGTGATATGAACTGCTTCTTCCTAGCCAAAAAGTTCTCACAAGGCAAATTTTGATGGCGTTTTACACCTGCAGATGGAAAACAAGGAAAAGATAAATAATGATTATAAAACACACTTGAATCGAGAGGCCAAAACTATTCCTATAAAATGGCTGCTTTAATGTGAAGAAATCATCAGTACCATGATTAGAATAGTTCTGGTCTTGGAAGCATTTGCTATCCGCAACAAAGGAGCTACTCTCGGCACTGTCATGATATAAATCTTTTTTCAAGCTTCTTGAAGTGATTGGATCAGAGGAAATAGTAACTTGTGAAACATGCTTTCCACCGGAATCTGAGGTCCTCTCAGAAGACTCTTCCAAATCAATGACAATTCCAGAGAAGGTACTAGGTTTCTTTTCACACCAACTTCTCTTTTTATCTTCCTTTGTTCTGTTGGACACTCCAAGGCTTAAGGAAAGCTTCAAATCTAGTGGATCAGAAAAACCACCACCACTGAGAGAATTAATGTCCATGGTTTGATTTAAGTGATCCCCTGCCTTTCCTTTATTTCGAAGATTATTATCACCAAGACTGATATACTGATCAGGTAGAAGTTGAATATCAAAAGACCTTTGCTGCTGAAACTTATGGTAGTTTCCCTTCCACCCTTCTAATGACTCCTGATTTAAAGATGATGTTGAGCCGACCTGAATAACATATCCAAAGAGAAAACTCATTACATCTGTCAACCCATCACGAACACAGAATAGAGACACTTTCTGAAAGATGAAAAGTCATGATAAATGCATGAAAAACGAATGAACTCTAAGTTAGACTTCTCATCCTTCTAAAATTTCAGAAGACAGGAGCTTCAAATACCATTGGAATTGAATATGAGGTAAGTCCGGTCTCTTGGGGCAGTGATTGTTTATCTGCCTGCCAGTACTTTTCAAGCTTCATGGGGGGAAGATCCTTCATTAGAGTCTTCTGAACACTATATAGACGATGGAGTTCATGAACCTGAAAAAAGGTGGCAGCTATAAGCTTCTAAACTAAGGGAAGATTCATGATTCATTCATGTGAAAGATTTGACACGGCCACATTTCAAGCCAAAACTTCCCAGAGGAATAGGTGGCAAGAAGCTTGATCCACCAAAGTAAAATTAATTCTATGAATGAGATTTTGAGCAGTTTTTGTGATATTCTGAACAGAAATATTAATCAAACTAACATCTACTTTAACACAAAGATATCCTTGTACCTGCTTTCTGAATATGGTATCCTGATCGAGCATTGTCTGCTTGAAAACATCTTTAACAGAATCAGTGCCTCGTTGCATTGAATTCAACTCAAAATCTTCTAGCATCAACATTTTCCCCTCATAAGAATCGAACAAATACATCACTAGATATCAGATCTTTCATCCTCGACCGAGTCTTGAAACACTATCTCAAACAGTATGCTCCCCATTCCTGCTCAGTTTCCACATAGAAATGATGGTTGTATAAGATAGTGCATTACCACTAAATATCTACAAGGCTGCAAATCTGGGAATCCAAAAGTAACCAATAAGGCAGCCAATCTAGGAAAGATTTTGATCTTTACGTGTGAGAGACGTGTCCACAAAACTTCCTTGACTTAGATAAACATTGAAAAGTTCCTTAATTTCTTTAAGGACATAGTAGCTAGGACAAGTCCTTGCTGACAAATAATGCCTTTTAAACAACTATGGATTTAAACACAAAACTGATAATACTCTTTGCATGATTGTCACTGTAATTCTATTTACTGACATATCCTGCTATAGAACAGTTTAATGCAATACACATTTCCAACCATATCAAGACTTATTGAGGATTATGAGTTGTAATTGGCAAACTTAAGATTATTAGTAAAAGAAGCCAAGCTGAACTTTCCAACAGTAGGTAAGATCAACACTTTTCTTATTGACATGGACCATTGGTGGGGACTGGGGTTATATTGAAAAAGTTCAATCATTCATCTTAGGAACAGAGTCTCAGAATACATGGTGAAAAGCTCTATGCATATAAATGAAAGCATAAATGACTAATTTAGAATTAAGGATAAAGATTACATTTTCCCATTTGCTTCTCATTTTGAAAAATGCTGTTTGTAGGATGTCTAGCTCATAATGTGGCATTCCCCAGACTTATATGCTCATTTTATACATTTTCGTTTTCAGACAAAGGGTTTAATTCACACATTTTTTGACATTGAAATATTGCATTCTATAAGACAGCTAAAAGGCTATACTAAGCTTCATCAAGGAGATACTTTTCTCACATGCTCATGTCAACCAACACAAAGGTTGCTTTGATGCCACTCTCTGGGGGTTGGTAAGAACATCTAATGATAACACCTATTAGTAGGGGAGAAAAGGAGGATTGCTGAAACACAGAGACCTCACCATTAGAATGCACAAAATCCCCTGACTTGGGTGAATGAAGTCTCTTCTTGCAATCTCATAAAACACTCAGAATAATCATCAACCATGGAAGAGTGGGTAAGGTTTCAGAGGGAGTTCAATTTGAGATTAAAGAAGATACCTTCAACTCAGATCCTACATACTTGAAAGGATATATACCATAAAAGATCTTTCTCCCTATCATTTAGAAATAATTACTATTCCTTTTTCCCATATCTGGTGCATGATTGAGCCATGCAGATAAATTTTTGTTAATTTTTTAACATATAACAGAAGCCGTGAAAACAGCATTAACCACTATATAAGATTTTGTACATTAAAAAGAAAAGGAAAAAAAAAAAAAAAAAACTCTGTCATGTGATGAATACATAGAAAACATAATCAACCCAGATAAACAAAAATGTTAAATTCTGATAATTGTTAAAACATCAACATTTATTATCACAGATCCCACCTCAAACAAAGCAAGACATGAAGCATTTAACAAAGAGTCAGAAAAGCTAAAAAAAGACATGAACAAACAAGTAAAGAAACAAAGCTTAAGATTTTCAACCACCGAATCCCAGAAATCAGAAATGTAAAAGGAAAAAAAAAGAACTCACCGGGAAACAAAAAATCCATAAAAGCATTTCCTTCCACCATGAGGAAAGAAAGAAAGAATGAAAAATCTCAAATTTCGTCCTGTTTTCCCCAGGGGCTCTAACTGTCTTAACCAGATCACAATGAAGATATTAAAAGAGAAAACAAAACAAAAACAATTCCCAAGAATCCCAACAACTAAGAACTTAATGCAGATAGATGTAAAGAGAGAAGAAAAGGAATCAATCAGATCACTTTGGGTTTGGGACAAAAAACTGAAAGAGAAAGAAAGGAGTAATGAAAAGTATATATGAAATGAAACAATGAAAGAAGGGAAGAGGAGATAAATTCTCTCTCTTTCTTCTTCTTTGTGAAGAGAGAGTTAAGTCTTTAGTGGTTTGTGTGGCACATCATTGTTTCTTTTTCTGGTATTTATATTCACTTTCTGTCTCTTTCTCTCTCTCTCACATAATCTTTGGGATTCCTTTGGTTTTTCCTTTTCTTTATTTCTTTTTTTTTTTTGAGATGAACTAAAATTATAGTAAAAAATTTTATATTTATATAAAATATATATTTTAATAATGTTTTTAGATTTCTGGCTTTTCTAGGAGGACCAGTCAGGAGTGGTAGGACAGTTTCAACTGCAAAAAGGCAAAGATGAGGCCATTTATTATGTAGTTTATGTTCTATCTCTTGCTTATTTTTACCTTTTTGTCCCTCTATTAATATCTCCTTTTTTCCCACTTTTCTTCACCCCTTTGGAGTTTGGTCCACTCTTATTCCCTTCTAAGCTACCCAATTTATATTTTCTGCTGTTTATATATGTTGGCAATTTGCAGTGTTGAATTGATAAAATTAAGAAATTAGTAGTTTACTAATAATACCCTTTGATTAGAAAAAAGTTCAATTAAGTTTACTGTGTCAAAAGGAGAAAATATTGAGTTTTTTTTTTTTTTTTTGCATCAAGAAGATATATTGAGTTTAAATATTGAGAAATTGGTTGTCTAAGTTGTTGGATTATTTATTTGAGTATAGTATCAATCCCATCATAATTATAAGATCAATTGAAAAGTATTTCTGCATTTTTATTAGAATCTGATCATATTATATTCATAAATATTTGATTAAAGTATGACCATAGATTTTTTTTATTATTCCATTTTTTGCAAGTTGTTTAGATAAAATAAATTACTATATTGCCTTATGATTTGTACTTGAAAAGTGAGAGGTTCTTGAGTTGAGAATGAGAAGGGAGAGTTGATTATAGATAATAAGTGGGACCAATGTGTCTATAATTTATCCAAGAGTTGATTTTAAGAGTTTTTAACAGGTTGTCTTCTGTTTGGGATTTCTGACATGTCTGTTTCTTGTTTGTTGATTAGCATTAATGCTGCAATGCTAGTATTAGTATTTAGTACTGTATTTATTTTATCTACTATTATTCCACATTTTGCTACCCTCTCCATTTCCTCAGGACCTTCAAGAATGCAAACCTTTATTAATTTTTCATTTTTAGTTTACTTGAAAATGAAAATGTTTTGTTTTGTGAGAGTATCCATTATGTTTTATCTTTGTTTATTTATTCACATGTTAGATGCCTATCAAAATATTAAAACCTACTCACATGAAAAGTACTTAAAAGTTAAGACATGCTTGAAGTTATTTCCAAACTAATTAATCCTCTTCACCATACATAATACTAATCGATATTGATTAAGGTCGTGTATCTGTAACCGTTTTACCATCGTTTAATCGTTTCACCACTGTTTTGGATCCAAATGAAGTTTAAATATAAACTACTAAACTCCGTTTCAATTGCTACTCTAATAATCTCATCTGTACAGTACCTAATCTAATCTGTATAGTGTAATCTCATTTATACAGTTACTAACCAGTGTCAATCACACCTCTACATACCGCATAAGTATTCCATGATATGGAGATAATATAAAGGATAGTTCATTTTTCTTTATTTCTTTCTTGGGCCAATTAGGATTTTCATATCATCAATCTTATTAGTATACTTTTCACCCCAAAAAAAGTCTTATAAGTATACTTATCATGAAAAGGGAAATTGTACCTGACAATATATCAAACACAATAACAACATTTACAGAAACAAAACAAAAGACAGCAAGGACAATAATTTCATGTCCTACTGCTAAATTGGCTAAGCTTAAATTACGCAAAGTAATTAAACTTGTAGTAATTTTCCAACCCCAAAAAACAAAAGGGAAGGGCTTTTTGGGAAACAACATAAATACGGTCGGGATGGAAGATTTTTAAGCAGAAACTGAAATCAACGATCAAATACAGCTCACGTACATCCATGCAACAAGTTGGGGCGAAACCCCAAACAAAAGCCAATTCCTTTTATAAATGATGGCCTAGATCATTTCTAAACCAAGCGCTGAAAGAGCGCGTGAGATTTAACGTCTCGTGGGGAATGCTCTCAATGCCCAAACCTTTCCCTTGTACAAGAAAGAAGGTGCAACATATGGAAACTTGCGTTGACTCCACTTTTTAAAAAAATCCCAATGGAATTTTCATAGTTGCAATTATTGATTTCGTTGTTAATTATATTAAGGCAAGGTTAATCAAGGATTACCAAACTTTAGGTTTGAATATAATTTTTTTGTGCAAAATAAAGGCTGATTTTAATATAAATTAGCAAACTTCTATTCTATTGCCGAAAGTTTGATTATTAAAGGTGCGTTCTAAGTCATCTAACTAGTAGTAACTAGTATCATGAAAGTGACTTTTGTTTTGAATGCCTTTGTGGAAATAATCTACTTTTTTTTAAAGGAAAATAATCTACTTTTAGATGTAGATATCAACATTCTTTTTAGTAAATGCCATTGAAATTGAGCACATTAATCTAAGAATTGGTAAAACCTAAAATTACCATAGTTAGTATAGTTTGTATAAGAGGTACCATTATCAGTACTTGTTAAGTCGAGTGAAAGAAGTTTGATTCTTCTTAAATAATGTTTTAGACTTTTTGTTCATGAAAAAAAAAATACACACTAAACAAGTTTTACCTTACATAAAATTTAGTTTGAAGTATGATTCAATTTCAAATTAATCGAGACTCGATGTAAATATCAGATACCAAGACTTATATATTAGGGAAAAAAACCTAGGGGTAACTTGAAGCCTAACTTAACTAGCAAGTGGACGTGCGCAAAATTTTCAGGCTCATATTTAATTTCATATATAGTGCTTTAAAAGCCACAAGAGAAAGTAGGGCCTGATCTTTTTAGGTTTTTTGAGCCTATTAATTAGTCAATACTCATTGCTTTCGGGCTTGTGGCCCATCAATTATCAATAAGGCTTGTAAAAACACCAGCATCCTAACAATCACCACTTCACCAGCATCCCAATCACCCATAAGCCGCTGACCTGAAAATGGTGTCTTTTTTGCACTTTTCACGTGTTTTCAGGTTTTTGACGAAAACGGAAAACCCATAGAAATTAGAAACGTACACTTTAGCATCAACAACCAGCCTTATTTTAATCAAGAAAATGAAAAGAAGACGAAACAAAATCTTACTAATTCCCTCGTTGATTCTCGCAATAATGAAATTCAGCAGCTTAACTCTCAAGTCTCAACCTGGCAACGTCACCAGCATCCCAATCACCCATATCCCGCCACGTGGCGGTTGTCGGAGCCGGAGTTGCGGGCCTCGTTGCGGCCAGGGAGCTTCGCCGAGAGGGCCACTCGGTGGTCGTGTTCGAACGGGGCAATGAAGTTGGGGGCACCTGGGTCTACACTCCTAAGGTGGAGCCCGACCCTTTAGGACTCGACCCTAATCGACCCATCATTCACACCAGCCTCTACAGTTCTCTTCGGACTAATCTCCCGAGGGAGGTTATGGGGTACCGGGACTTTCCATTCGTAACCCGACCCGGTGAGAATAGGGACCCGAGGAGGTTCCCCGGTCACAGAGAAGTGTTGTTGTATTTGAAGGATTTCGCGAGAGAGTTTGGGATTGAAGAAATGGTGAGGTTCGAGACGGAAGTGGTGAAAGTCGGGATTTTGGAAAACGGCAAGTGGGAAGTCAGGTCCAAAAAGACAACTTCTTTTGACAATGAAAATAACGATGGTTGTAACCATGATAGTAAATTTGTTAATAGGAGTGAAGTATTTGAGATTTACGATGCTGTCGTTGTTTGCAATGGACATTACACTGAGCCTCGTATTGCCGACGATATTCCTGGTAAAGTAAAGTCTTTCTGCTTGTCAAGTTTTTAGTATTATATATCTTTTACAGGGAATAATCCTCTTCTTCTTTTTCCTGTTTTTGGGAACTGTGATTAGATTATATGCGTTTGCTGCTTTTGGTTCAATTGAGAATCAGATTACTTCCCAATCAAATAATCTAGTTTAGTTTGGTTAAATGGGTTTAGTAACTTGGAATTTATTTTCTGCTTTTAGATAAACGTTTTCAATTGAAGACTTAGAGTATTTCTTTCATTTCTTCACTTTTAAAGAGTATTCGTCTATGGCACTGATGGGAATTTGATAGTGAATTGATGGTTTTGATTCAGAAGAAGATGGATTTATTTGATGAAAGAATTTGAATGCATATAAGATCATTCAATTTCCGGATGCAAATTATATTTGGTAGTTAAAACCCTTTAGTGAAATCCTTGCATGCATATTCAATTATATTCATTGATTGCATCTATAAATTTGGAAGAAGTTTATCTGCTCTCTGTTTTCTTTTCAGGCATCAATTTATGGCCAGGAAAGCAAATTCATAGCCACAGTTATCGCGTTCCTGAGCCCTTTACGGATCAAGTATGTAGTATTAGTTTTAACTTCCCCTACCTTGATGTATTGCAAACTGGCAATGCAGCATCCTAAAGTGGTATTTCTGGGTTATTAACTTATTATGGTGTTTACACTTTACAGATACAATGCAATTAGTTGCCGGGTTGCATGCGTGTGTTAACTCCTCGAAGGTCTTTTAAAAAATTTATCAAAGGAGTTTGCCACTCGTATGTTTGAATTCCTGGTTTATGCAACTCTTGCACTTTTGTCTTGTAATTATCTCTCTATCATGTTTAGAAGTGACCATGTTTCTATTGTGGCATCGGTTGAGTGATTGCATCTGACCTTGATCCTATTTCTCTCGATAAACTCCTTTGACGTTATCCTTTGACAGGTGGTAATTGTAATAGGGAGTTCTGCTAGCGCTTTTGACATATGTAGGGACATAGCAGGAGTTGCCAAAGAAGTACATGTTGCATCTAGATCAGTAGCAGATGAAACATATACAAAGCAGCCTGGATATGATAATTTGTGGCTTCATTCCATGGTAAAGCACTGACCTGATGATATTATGAAGGGGGAAACATGTAAGTTAAGTTGGTTGATTTGAAATGCTAATATATTTGCAAATGATGCAGATAGATAGTGCCCATGAAGATGGCACAGTGGTTTTCCGTAATGGGAAAGTGGTGCTTGTTGATGTCATTTTGCACTGCACCGGGTATTCTTCATTTGATTTTGCAGTTTTTGGTGTAGGAATAGATTCTCTGACCTTGAGTCTATGATGAATTTAACTTATAAATACAGCAATAATAAAAAAGACATTCTGATTTTCTGCTGCACATTTTTGAAGGTACAAGTATCACCTCCCTTTCCTTGAAACCGAAGGCATTGTGACTCTGGATGATAATCGTCTCGGGCCACTCTACAAGCACATTTTTCCCCCAGCCTTGGCCCCATGGCTTTCATTTATTGGAATACCATGGAAGGTGTGTTTCTATCCTCTTCTTTCTAGCTTCCAATCCACATTGTACTGCTTCATTACGGAAAAGTAATTATTCTGGCAATTCGGTTATCAGGTTATTCCATTCCCCTTGTTTGAGCTTCAAAGCAAATGGGTTGCCGGTATTTTGTCTGGTCAGATTACACTTCCATCCCAGGAGGAGATGATGGATGATATCATGGCCTTTTACTCAACACTTGAAGCTGCAGGCATACCAAAGCGATATACTCATCTCATGGGTGACTCTCTGGTAAATTTGGTCTTGTTAGTTAGCTTAAAGCGGTATACTTATACTCATCCCAATTATCAGGGTAGTTCATCTTGCATATCATTAATGTGCCTTTCCATCGATTTCCGAGTAATATTTTGATGCATTTTGCAGTTTGAGTATAGTAATTGGCTTGCTACACAATGTGGATGTGAAGAATATGAAGAATGGAGAAAGCAAATGTACTATGCAACCGCCAAGAACAGGATCCCTCGACCAGAAACATACCGTGATGAATGGGAAGATCATGACCTGGTTGTGGAAGCCCATGAGGACTTCGTTAAGTACACCTCAAAGCAAAAAAGTTGAAGTTTTGTAGAGAAGTATAAAGTAATTCAGAGGTTTTCTCCGCCATGTTTAGCAGTCTTCAAGTGATTAACCTGCATGCAAGTTGGAAATTCAAACTGCTAAAAACTATGAGTTGAACAAAGAGAGAAAAGGTAAAAGTAAATAGAAAGAGAATAATGAGCAAACTAAAGATCTAAAATTCTTCCAAGGATCGTTGGAATGGAAACTGATAATACTATTGTTAATAATTAGGTATTATTGGTATAATGGATACCTAAGTCCTATTGTATCAAGTGGAGGAACTCCATATCCCTTAAACAAGATTTTATTTGTTAATAGAGAATAAATAATGAGTGTCAGTGTGACTCAATTTTGAAATTAGTCGAAACTTAACAAAAAATGGTTAATAACTCGATATGATTTGCCAATAACAGAAAATGGGGTATTTACTATTTAGGGGTGAGTTGGGGCTTGCTCCCCGTTCTTGCTCCATTTCCACATAGAAATGATGGTTGTAATAAGATACCACTAAATATTTACAAGGCTGCAAATATGGGAGACCAAAAGTAACCAATAAGGCAGCCAATCTAAGAAAAATAATACTAGGGGTGACTTGAAGCAAACTAAGTAATATAACTACTAGCAACTAGCAAGTGGACGTGAGCAAAATTTTCAGGCCCATAGTGCTTTAAAAGCCACAAGAGATTTTCAGCCTCTTACAGTCTTACTAGTTACTACTAATTTCTTTCGGGCTTCTGGCCCATCAATTTTCAATAACTCAAATCCTTAAAGTCGAGCAGCCAAAATGGAAATCAAAACTTGGAAGTGGCAAATTGAAAGATTTGATCCATCATGCTATTGCTGGGAACTCATCCAGCATGGAATGCGTTACGAAATTCTCTTTTTCCTCTGAGCTGAAAATGGTGTCTTTTTGCACTTTTTCACGTGGTTTCAGGTTTTTGACGAAAACCCATAGGCCATAGAAATTAGAAACGTTATATTGAAAAGTTAGAGGTGGTAATTTCGTCTGTCTCACAACCCGACACTAACCTCCTGTCACTTTAGCATCAACAAACAGCCTTATTTTAATCCAGAAAATGAAAAGAAAACGAAACAGAGTCTTATTAAATTCATTCCCTTGTTGTTTCTCGCTATAATGAAATTCAACAGCTTAACTTTCAACCTGGCAATGTCACCAGCATCCCAATCACCCATATCCCGCCATGTGGCGGTTATCGGAGCCGGAGCTGCTGGCCTCGTTGCGGCGAGGGAGCTTCGCCGAGAGGGCCACTCGGTGGTCGTCTTCGAACGCGGGAACGAAGTTGGAGGCACCTGGGTCTACACTCCTCGGGTGGAGCCCGACCCTTTAGGACTGGACCCTAATCGACCCATCATCCATACTAGCCTCTACAGTTCTCTTCGGACTAACCTTCCGAGGGAGGTTATGGGTTACCGGGACTTTCCATTTGTAATCCGACCCGGTGAGAATAGGGACCCGAGGAGGTTCCCCGGTCATAGAGAAGTGTTGTTGTATTTGAAGGATTTCGCGAGAGAGTTTGGGATTGAAGAAATGGTGAGGTTCGAGACTGAAGTGGTGAAAGTCGGGATTTTGGAAAACGGCAAGTGGGAAGTCAGGTCCAAGAAGACAACTTCTTTTGACAATGAAAATAACGATACTTGTAACTATGATAATGAATTTGTTAAGACAATTGAAGTTGAATGTGATGAGGAGATTTACGATGCTGTCGTTATTTGCAATGGACATTACAGTGAGCCTCGTATTGCCGATATTCCTGGTAAAGTGTTCCTGCTTGTTAATGTTATTATTATAGTGTGTATATATCTTCTAAAGGGAAAATTCCTGTTTCTTCTTTTTTCTTTTCCTGTTTTGGGAACTGTGATTAGTTTTATGCTTTTGCTGTTTTTGGTTCAATTGAGAATCAGATTACTTGGTATTCATTTTCTGCTTTCAGATGTCTTTCGAACCTTTTTTAATTGAAGACTGAGGTTTTTCTTTCATTTCCCCTTTTCAAGAGAATTCTTCTATGGCACTGATGGGAATTGGATAGTGAATTGATAATTTTTGGTTGAGAAGAAGATGGAAGTTGTTGGAATCATTGATGCTTAGAATCTATAGCTGATTGGCTACTTGCTTATTAAAATCATCAATTTCTGAACTGTTAATCCATATACGGGGAGTAGTTGATGAAAGAATTTGAATGCATATAAGATCATTCAGTTTCCAGATGTAAATTATATTTGGTTGTTAATACATTATTCTGAAATCCTTTCATGCAAACTCATTGATGCATCTATGAATTTGGAAGAATTTATCTGCTCTCTGATTTCCTTTCAGGCGTCAATTTATGGCCAGGAAAGCAAATTCATAGCCACAGTTATCGCCTTCCTGAGCCCTTTACAGATCAAGTATGTATCAGTTTTAACTTCCCTTACCTTGATGTATTGCAAACTCGCAATGCATGCTGCATCCTAAAGTGGTATTTGTGGGTTACTATGGTGTTTACAGATCAAATGCAATTAGTTGCCAGGTTGCGTGCGTGTATTAACTCCTTGAAGGTCTTTTAAAACGGTTATTAAAGGAGTTCGCCACTCGTATGCTTGGTTCTTGCAACTCTTTCACTTTTGTCTAGTGATGATTTCTCTATCATGTTCAAAAGTGACCATGTTTGAGTGATTGCATCTGACCTTGTTTGTATTTCTCTTGATAAACTCCTTTAATGTTCGCCTTTGACAGGTTGTAATTGTAATAGGGAGTTCTGCTAGTGCAGTGGACATATGTAGGGACATAGCAGGAGTTGCCAAAGAAGTACATGTTGCATCCAGATCAGTAGCAGATGAAACGTATAAAAAGCAGCCGGGATATGATAATTTGTGGTTTCATTCCATGGTAAAGCACTGACCTGAGATACGATGCCATGTCTGTCAAGAGATTGTGGAAGGGGTATATATATGTAATGGGAAGTTGTTTGATTTAAACATGGTCACTTTTGATTTAAACAGATAGATAGCGCCCATGAAGATGGCACAGTGGTTTTCCGTAATGGGAAAGTGGTGCTTGCTGATATCATTTTGCACTGCACCGGGTATTCTTTCAATTGATTTTGCTGTTTTTGGTGTAGGAATAGATTCTCTCACCTTCAGTTGTATGATGAATTTAACTTATAAATACAGCAATAATAAAAAAAGGCATTCTGATTTTCTGCTGCACATTTTTGAAGGTACAAGTATCACTTCCCTTTCCTTGAAACCAAAGGCATTGTGACTGTTGATGATAATCGTCTTGGGCCACTCTACAAGCAAATTTTCCCCCCAGCCTTGGCTCCATGGCTTTCATTTATTGGAATACCATGGAAGGTTGTTTTTTTATCCTCTTCTTTCTAGCTTCCAATCCACATTGTACTGCTTCATTACGGAAAAGTAATTTTTCTGGTAATTTGGTTATCAGATTGTTCCATTCTTCTTGTTTGAGCTTCAAAGCAAATGGGTTGCTGGTATTTTGTCTGGTCGGATTACACTTCCATCCCAGGAGGAGATGATGGATGATGTCATGGCCTTTTACTCAACACTTGAAGCTTCTGGCATACCAAAGCGGTATACTCATCTCATGGGTGACTCTCAGGTAAATTTGGTCTTGTTAGTTAGCTTAAAGCGGTATACTCATCCCATTTATCAGAGTAGTTCATTTTACATATCATTAATGTACCATTCCATCGATTTCCGAGTAATATCTTGATGCATTTTGCAGTTTGATTATTGTAATTGGCTTGCTATACAATGTGGATGTGAAGAATATGAAGAATGGAGAAAGCAAATGTACTATGCAACCTCCAAGAACAGGATCCCTCGACCGGAAACATACCGTGATGAATGGGATGATCATGACCTGGTTCTGGAAGCTCATGAGGACTTCGTTAAGTACACCTCCAAGCAAAGTAGTTGAAGTTTTCTCCGCCATGTATACTATGAGTTGAACAAAGAGAGCAAAAGTAAAAGTAAATAGAAAGAGAATAATGAGCAAACTAAAATTCTTCTAAGTATTGTTGGAATGGAAAGTGATAATACTATAGTTAATAATTTGGTTTTATTATTATTGGTATAATGGACACCTAACTTCTAATGTATAATCCATATAAAGTGAGAGGAACTCGATATTACTTAAACAAAATTTTAAATTCGAATTTTTGTTAATAGAGAAAATAAATAAATAATGAGTGTGTTGATTCAATTTGAAATTAGTAACAAAAAATTTAATAAACTCGATATTATTTATACAAATGGTACTCCATTAGGGGTGACTTGAGGGTTGAGTTGAGGCTACAAGCGTATGGACAGGACAGGGCAAAAATTCAGTGGCCCATATCTAAAACCACAACAGAAAGGAGGCTTCGACTTGATCTTTTTTCACACTAGGATTTAAGCCTACTTAGTTACCCATTGCTTTAGGGCTTTTGGCCCAACAATTATCAGTAACTCAAATCCTCAAATTCCAGCAGTAAACGGAAATCAGAACTTGTAAGCTTTCGGAATTGTCAAATTGAAAGATTTGATCTTCAATTGCTGGAGGAACTCACGAAGAGAAGTAACCCAGCATGGAATGTGTTACGAATTTCTCTTTTTCCTCTGACCTGAAAATGGTGTTTTTTTTTTTTCACCTTTTCACGTGGTTTTTGACGAAACCCCCACAGGCCATATGAGGAAGGGATGTTGAAAAATGAAAAGTTAAGAGGTGATAATTTCGTCTGTCTCAGGACCCAACACAAACTTGCTGTCACTTTAGCACAAAAAATCAGCATTATTTTAATCAAGAGAATGAAAAGGAAACGAAACAAGTCTTGATAAATTCATTCCCTCGTTGATTCTCGCAATAATGAAACTCAACAGCTTAACTATCAACCTGGCAATGTCGCCAGCTCCCCAATCAGCTAAATCCCGCCACGTGGCGGTTGTCGGAGCCGGAGCTGCGGGCCTGGTTGCAGCGAGGGAGCTTCGCCGAGAGGGCCACTCAGTGGTCGTATTCGAACGGGGGAACGAAGTTGGAGGCACCTGGGTCTACACTCCTCGGGTGGAGCCCGACCCTTTAGGACTGGACCCCAATCGACCCATCATCCAAACTAGCCTCTACAGTTCTCTTCGGACTAATCTCCCGAGGGAGGTTATGGGTTACCGGGACTTTCCCTTTGTAACCCGACCCGGTCAGAATAGGGACCCGAGGAGGTTCCCCGGTCACAGGGAGGTGTTGTTGTATTTGAAGGATTTTGCGAGGGAGTTTGGGATTGAGGAATTGGTGAGGTTCGAGACTGAAGTGGTGAAAGTTGGGATTTTGGAGAGCGGGAAATGGGAAGTCAGGTCCAAAAAGACAACTTCTTTTGACAATGAAAATAACCATGATAGTGAATTTGTTAAGTCAAGTGAAGTTGAATGTGATGATGAAATTTACGATGCTGTCGTTGTTTGCAATGGACATTACAGTGAGCCTCGCATTGCCGAAATTCCTGGTAATGTGTTCCTGCTTGTTATATCTTTTGAAGGTACTATTCCCGTTCTTATTTTTACTTTTCCTGTTTTTGGGAACTCTGATAAGTTTTATGCTTGTGCTGTTTTCGGTTCAATTGAGAATCAGATTACTTCGGTGTCAGATTAGTACTTCCCAATCAAATATTCTAGATTAGTTTGGTTAAATGGGGTTAGTAACTTTGTATTCGTTTTTCTGCTTCTAGATGTGTTTCCGAACCATTTTAATTGAAGACTGAGGTTTTCCTTTCATTTCCCCCTTTTAAAGAGAATTCATCTATGGCACTGTTCACTGATGGGAATTGGGAATTGGAGAGTGAATTGATGGTTTTTGGTTGAGAAGAAGATGGAAGAAAGTTGTTGGAATCATTGATACTTAGTGTCTATAGCTGATTGGCTACTTGCTTATTAAAATCATCAATTTCTGAAATGTCCATCCATATACGGTGAGTAGTATGAAAGAATTTGAATGCATATAAGATCATTCAATTTCCGGATGTAAATTCGGCTGTTAAAACATTATTTGGAAATCCTTACACGCATATTCATTGATGCATCTATGAATTTGGAAGAATTTATCTGCTATCTGTTTTCCTTTCAGGCGTCGATTTATGGCCAGGAAAGCAAATTCATAGCCACAGTTATCGCATTCCTGAGCCCTTTACTGATCAAGTATGTATCAGGTTTAAATTCCCTTACCTTCATGTTTGAGTGATTGCATATGACCTTGTTTCTATTTCTCTTGATAAACTCCTGTAACGTTCGCCTTTGACAGGTTGTAATTGTAATAGGAAGTTCTGCTAGTGCAGTGGACATATGTAGGGACATAGCAGGAGTTGCCAAAGAAGTACATGTTACATCTAGATCAGTAGCAGATGAAACATATACAAAGCAGCCTGGATATGATAATTTGTGGTTTCATTCCATGGTAAAGCACTGACCTGAGATAGGATGCTATGTCTGTCATGAGATTGTGGAAGGGATATATATGTAAGGGGAAGTTAATTGATTTAAATGCTAATGTTTGCAAATGATGCAGATAGAGAGTGCCCATGAAGATGGCACAGTGGTTTTCCGTAATGGGAAAGTGGTGCCTGCTGATATCATTATGCACTGCACCGGGTATTCTTCACTTGATTTTACAGTTATTTTCGTTTAGGAATAGAATATCATGTCTTCAGTTATATGATGAATATAACTTATAGAATACTGCAATAATAGAAAATAGTCTAATTTTCTGCTGGTCCTTTTCAAAGGTACAAATATCACTACCCTTTCCTCGACACCAAAGGTTTTGTGACTGTGGATGATAATCGTCTTGGTCCACTGTACAAGCACATCTTTCCCCCAGCCTTGGCCCCATGGCTTTCATTTATTGGAATACCATGGAAGGTGTGTTGCGATCCTCTTCTTCTCTAGCTTCCAATCTACCATTGTCTTGCTTCTTTTCAGAAAGTAATTATTCTGGTAATCTGGTTGTCAGATTGTTCCATTCCCCTTGTTTGAGCTTCAAAGCAAATGGGTTGCTGGTATTTTGTCTGGTCGGATTACACTTCCATCCCAGGAGGAGATGATGGATGATGTCATGGCCTTTTACTCAACACTTGAAGCTTCTGGCATTGCAAAGCGGTATACTCATCGAATGGGTGACTCTCAGGTGAATATGGTCTTGTTAGTTAGTTGAAAGAAAATCTGTCTAATTTTTTTGAGTCTAGAATTTGGTGCTGGTTTAGGTCCCAACATCCCATTTATCAGAGTAGTTCATCTTATATATATCATTATGAGTAATATTTTGATGCATTTTGTAGTATGAGTATAATAATTGGCTTGCCACACAATGTGGTTGTGAAGAATATGAAGAATGGAGAAAGCCAATGCACCATGCAACTTCCCAGAACAAAAGAATCCATCGACCGGAAACATACCGTGATGAATGGGAAGATCATGACCTGGTTCTGAAAGCCCACGAGGACTTCGTTAAGTACATCTCAAAGCAAAAAAGTTGAATAATAGTAACAATGTTTAAACAGATCCCTTTACAAAGGTAAAGGATATCTTCTTTTATAGAATCTTTACAGCCATTCATCCTGTTGATATCCAAGCCTTTTCAATTGAATTTAGACAGCTGATTTAATAAATCTTGTGCATTATTGTTGTACTTTGTAAATTTTGTGCTGCAAAATGAATGGAATGAAATAAAAGAAGAGGAATTGCTGCTCTATCTTCATGGTTTTTGCTGTCCAGTGGGTTTACATTTGAAGCTTGAAAAGGTATAAACTGATTGATCGATTCTTGACTGTAAATTGTAGTATTAAAAAGACAAGGAGCAAAAGTGAATGCACCAGCCGGGAATCGAACCCGGGTCTGTACCGTGGCAGGGTACTATTCTACCACTAGACCACTGGTGCTTGTATGTTTTTGGTTTTCTTTTAAGCAATTCAAAGGTTTCAGCAAATGGAAAATCAAAGCAAAGATGCTTTGTTCATGAATAAAAGGGATCAAAGACAATAATTGTTTGTATAATATAATACTACCAACCACGTTAATCTGATTTTTGCAGTTAAATAGTAGTAAGAAGTAAAAGTCTTTTTCCACGTCTATCATGTGGTTAAAAATGAAGTTACATGGTCCCCCAAACTATTAGTGGACAACGACCCACTTCGCAACTTGGGCTCAGAGCGTCCAATGAGCCTCTCAAGTTCCTATGGCTGTGAGTCTCAGAGGGGAAATCATGGGTATGGCCCAACATAGAGATTCTTTTTTTTTTAACCCAACATAGAGAGTTAAAGTAATAGTGTATATACAAGAAGGTTTAATTTTGGAGTCAAGAGCAAGGTGGTCTTTTCCACAACAGTTTGCGATAAAAAGGTGTATATGTAGAATTTAGGAGATGGTCAGGTCTTTAATTAGACTGTGGTTTTTAGTTTTTACATAGCAACTGGCAAAGTGAAAACTGAAAAGTGAAGTCTAAAGAGAAAGGTGGTGAACTTCTGTCTATAAGGGGCATTGTAAGATTATCAGAAAGAGACAGATCACTTACGTGCTGATGCTTGAACTGATCAACTCTTTGAATCAATTCAAACGTTGCAGCCAAATTTGTTTTTTTGAACAATTTTGTTGGAAGTTTGGTAGTATTTGTTAAGTTGTGGTACAGCCATTTGAAGTTGAACAACAAAAGATGAATTCAACACAACACCATAAAACGCTGCGCTGGTCCCTCTGTGTGTTTTCCTATATATGACTATAGGATTGATATATAACTACTCATAGTTCATGAAAATACTTATACCACCCACTGTGAAAACTGAAAAGAAAGGGATTTCACAACCTAGAAAGAAAAGACAAAGCAAAAAAGAAAGACAGGCAATGTCGACATCATTAAAATCCATTCCAATGTTTCATTAAAAATAATAAAAAACTGCACCAGCCGGGAATCGAACCCGGGTCTGTACCGTGGCAGGGTACTATTCTACCACTAGACCACTAGTGCTTATGCTTAAAATTCTTCATGGAATTTAAACTGAATAAATGAGTGATCCTTTGTTGAACATATATATATAATGATTAATGCATGTATATTGACATATTTAACCATCCATGATCCACCAAAAGAAGAGAGTTATGCAATGATTGAGGAGCGACTAAAGAAAAAGGAAACAAAGATCATTGTCCATATTCTATAGTATTTTTGTGTAGAGAAGGGCATTAAGCAATTATAGATTGACCCAAGCCAAGCAAGGAAAATATACTAAAGGGAATGACAATTTAGCACAAACAGCTAAAAAGTTCAACATTCTTTCCCGTATTGTCATGTTTTATGTATAGTGAAGAAGAAAGTGGAGGAGAAAAGAAACAAAATTAAAACAAAAAAAGAAATGGGAAATGTATAATAGCTATGTCCTATGTGCTGGCTTTGCAATTTCCATGGTGTTACTGTCAGGTGCGTGAGTTTATCTCCATCTTTTGCCTGCTTTTTCTTTGATTTTGGGGGTCCATTTTCCAATCCCAACCTGCCTCTCAGCCTTAATAATAATGCCTTCAGATTTGACATTTTCCTATTCCAATTTGCCAAACATAACATGGGTGGCATGGCATCTATATGTGAGGACGGACCATTGTCACCTAATATTCAACACCCCATGCCCATGGTCAACAATCATATATAATAAGGTAAATTATACATAATATAACCATAAATAAAACTATGCCTTTAATTAATGTTCCATGAACTCTCTTTGCAATGATCTTTTCTTTTAATATACATTATTAATCCCCACACATGGAGGTAAAGTTTTTAAAATGCAAATATTTTTTTTTGGTCAAAAAATGCAAAGATTTGATTCGAAGGAAAATATGTTCATGACTGAGACCACCTAAAAACAACTTAGGTACTACTATTCTAACCGGAGTTCAACACAAAGAGCAACTTCTTTTGTTATTGGAATCAAGGGAACACACTTTTCCTTTGTCGCAATTAAACAAACATACCATTTGGGATGGGTCAACTTAATGCACCCTTTAACCATTACAATTATCCAATGAACATTGAACACTTGAAACCACATAGTACATAGTAATTTTTTTTTTTTTTATATGACCACCTTAATTGCCCTCGGATGAAAAAAGTACCTAAGATGCAGAAAGTGTAATTAGATTGGCACCATTAATTATTCTCCTTTTTACAAACTTTTTCCCTAGTGATTGCCATGAAATAGCCTTACAAATTGACTAATCAACACTTTCAAAATTATTAGAAATTGACCTCATTGTCTAATTCTCAGCTAATACTTTGCATATTAGGTACAGATCGCTATTCGGTAGTCACAACGTATCTCGACTGATTCAGACTTAAATTGTTTGAGACCTTAAAGAGGAGAAAAAGTAACATAAAATTCTTTTACTCTCTCCATTTGCAAGACTGTCTTGATTAAGAGAACACATAAGTTGAAAAAGAAGAGGAGGTAGTGATAATCAAATTCTGATCCAATTAAGCGACAATTAACAGATTCTATTTATATATATACCTCTCTAGGTTTAACTATACTTAGTAGTAATAAACTATACAAAATTGGGAAGCAATTAATTTTCCATCCCAGTCAGAACTTCCCCACATATCATTACCCCACTTGAAATACACAAACACACTAATGACTAAACTATTAAGGCATCATTAGAAATACTAATACTTTATGCTATGTTTTTCACATTCAATTCAATTCAATGGTGATCTATGAGGGACACCTTTCCGGCGGCTAATGCTCTCAGCGGCAGCCACCGCTTCTTGTCGGCACGAAATTCGACGCATTGAAATGTGGCTGCTGCGTTTCTTCTTGATTTTGTTAACCAACTCAGTTGTGGCAGTGCAAGCGAGCAATGATGACTTGCAGTAATTAATTGCGCTGCCACCATTACTAGTACAAGTTGAAGAGCCTACTGACTTAGAAACAGGGGAATCCAAGACAGAGTCGGGAGTCATTTGACGATCAGATTGGTCGAGTTTCTTTCCGCCATGTTTGGCAGTCTTCAAGTGATTAACCTGCATTCAAGTGCCCAAGAATTCAAACTGTTAAAAACTGCGAGGGGACACAAAAGAGCGAAAAAGAAGAACTATAAAGGCGAACCTTGCAAGAAAGAGAGCAGAAGAGAAATGGGTCTTGAAGGCTGCGATCGCAATTGATGCATAAGTTACCGGAGCCTTTAAAAGGGCGTGAGATTGGCCTTTCATTCAAAAACACTACTTTGGCACTGTTTGTTGTGTATGGCTGTAAAATTAGAAATTAATCAGAACATTTTAATTTCCAAAATATTAATTTCCATGTCTAAATTATGATTCAAAGTAATGTACTTGAACGAGGGAACAATTTAACAGTTTTTGAGCATCATTCAACCGTATTACATCCTGGTAAACATATCTTCTTATCTGTACAAGGAAAAAGAATGGAGGGTTATGATCTGGAAGAAATTAAGAAAGAAATTAATGAGGAAAATTTCTAAAGATCAATGACCTGTAAGCGACGATGAGGTCGGTGAACAGGCAAGCAATGGGGACAGATAGTAGTGCAACAATTCAAACAGAAAATGTTCTTCTCATTTTTCTTTTCAGACTGATGAACTAAACAAGGATCAAAGAAGTTTTCACCGAGAAGAATCCCAAGCCAATGAGGAATTGAGCTTGCACCACCACCCTGCAAGAATTTAACAAAGAAAACCCAAATTTTATAAAGCTGAATCAAATTCAAGCACCCAAGAATTAAGTGAAATGAAAAAGAAGCAGTTTCCAGAGTTGCAGAAAAATAAGGTGTAAGGATTATAAGGTATTTCACCATGTTCAGTTTTGTTTATCTTTTTCCTTGTTTATTGAGGAAGCAGTTGAGAGGATGTCAGGAGATTTATAAAGAAGAATTAAAGGGGGCTAAAGTTTCAAGTCATCAATGAAATGGTCATTTTGAAAGAGAAAAGGAGTTGGGGGGCCTTATGGGAAAGAAAAGGGAAACGGCGCCCCTCTCTCTGTTTCTTTCTGTCTCTTTGGCAGTAGCCAGTAGCAGATTTGCACTGTTTGTTGCCAAATGGGGCCTCAGTCTCATTTAAAGCAGAGAGATAACATAACACTTCACTACTCACTAGTTGTTATTGTTGTGTAAGTTAGTAGTAGTAATTGATTTGATGAAAGGAAATGCAAAGATTTTGAATATCAAAACCAAATCTTTTAGCAGTTTTAGACCAAAACCTATTATCATCCCCCCATCCCTATTAAAAGGGTCTCAAAATTCACCAACATTTCTCACTGTTGCTGTGCCTGTGATTTTGTTCTTAGCGTGTGCCACTCTCCCTGTTTCGAACAGGCTACTGTTTCGCAACCAATACCAAAGTTTTCTTTTCCCATTTCCTTTCATTCAATTTCAACCCCTCTTCGTAAAAACTGTGATGTAATGTCATCTTCATTTCCCAAGTTCTGATCGAAATAATGCCATTTTATTGGCTGTAGTTTTCTCATTAACAAAGGAGTGTCAAAGGTTCGTTTTGGGCAGGTGAGAAGTGAGAGAGTTACGGAACGGAAGGGATAAGATCATATTATAGATACACAAGACACAACTGTAGTTAATTGTGGTACCAACAAACCACCAGACCAATTTCGGCTAATGTTGACCATTTGCTGTGGGTTTATACTTCATAGAAGAATCATTAATTCATACTAGTAATATTTTTTTTTTTCTAAGCAACATGTCTCCCCCTCCATTCTATTGGTCTTCATTTCTTTCTTTCATAAATGTTAGAGAAAATGCTTTTTTTTATACAAGTTAAAATGCTAACTTCATGCATTTAAAGTTGCGTGGAGAATTGATTTTTTTGTCAATAAAGTTTAGTCGAGGGAAGGCTATTTAAATTCAGGATCAGGGCATGTCACAAGTTTTAGATATGCTTAATTATAGATAACCATAAATGAGAATCATAGCAAGATTCAAGCCCTAAACCTTTTAAGCAAAGATCTAAAGTTTTGCCAACTCAACTCAACTCAACTCACCTAAATTAATTGTTCAAACTCTAATTTCTTACCATTTCAACTAAAAGGTGAATTCGGACATGTAGTTCAATATTTTATTGATATTTACAACACAATATATAGACTAATGATGGAAAAAGATAGTAAAATTAGGTAATCCCGGTTTGTCTGGATCTGGAGGCTGTCTAAGGAAAGAGTTTGGGGAATGGATGTGTGGTTATACTTGGAAAGTTATCCATGCTACTAGCATTCATGCATAATTGTGGGGACTCAGAGATGGATTGAAGCTGGCTTTGGACAAAGAAATTTCTATGTTGGAGGTTTCTATTGATGCTAAAGTTGTGATTACTCTTATTGAAAAGGTCAATGCTAATCTTCATCCTCTAAGCAATTTGAATACTGATTGCAGGACTCTGATGGGCCAATTCCATAGGCTGAAATCATCACACTGCTATAAGGAAGGAAACAGACTTACTAATGCTTTGGCTAATCTTGGGAGAACCTTCGAGGACAACTTCCTCGTTTTTGACTATATTCCTCACTCGGTTTTTGATGTGTTCATAGATGATATTATGGGGCTCTCCATGCCAAACTTGTAAACACTTAATTTCTTTTAATCTAGTTACATTTTAATAAATAAATAAATAAATAAATAAAATTTGAATCAAATGTGATAGAGATATAAATAGGGTAACTTATGGTTTCTAACTTAGGTGTCATTATTAATTACTAGCATACTATGAAGCAGGGAGTAGTAACAAAAGTCAAAATGCAAGCTATCATGTAAAGTCATGTCATTCTCAAATGGATGACATGATAAATTTATACAAGACCTTTTCCCACTGACATGTGAGGTAATTCAAATTCCAATTATTTTGCATTTTACTTAATTTCCACCACTAGCACTACCAATATATCATTATCATTATCAATGTAGGAGTAATTTTGTTCCATTGAATTCAATCTCCGGCGGATGCCTTAAAGGCACTTGTTCTTACTCACAAGATTTTCGCCGCACGTAATAAATTACTAGAAGTTAATGCTCTAAAAAAGAGAGAATAGAATTTCTCATATTCAAATCCGATATAATTCACGTGGGTCGAATCCAGATTAATCAGGACAAAGTCCTGAATACCCCGGATGAAATAAAAAAAAAAGAAATCCAATATAATTCGATTCTGAATTACTTACATATAGTTGATACTTGATTCATTGGCCAAATCCGATATTTTTTTAAGTTATTTTTTAATGTTTTATACTTTTATTTTATCAAATTATGAATGGATGAAAAGCCAATGCAGGCAAAGACAAAAAAAAAAGCATTTTAATGTATGGGAATTTTCATACTATTTCTGACCTCTACCTCCAGACCCGATTACCCGTACCATATGACCCATAGCTGTTCTGTTCAATTAGGCCGGCGGGGACCATAATTTCCGTTACATACCACACGTGTTCCGATTTTTTTTTTTAATTTTAATGTATAGTTATACTGTGTACTGTATAAAGATTAATTTATTTTTATTGTAAGATACTGCTAGTACAATATAATTTCTGTAAAATTTATTTTAGCCAAGAGAAGGTGACTATTCAATGTTCATGCCTTTTGTTTTTTTGACCAAAGATTTTTCAAGCTTTTGTTTGATAGGGACGTCTCTACAATCTATCTTTTCTTTTTTCTATTGTAAATATATAATATAAATAAAATAATTACTAAATTTAATTCTAAAATATATTGTAACATTTCGTTAAATTTGGGCTATGTTTATATTTTGGGGGGCATGGTTATCAATTTATTAGAAAAAAAAAGTATCTTAATTTTCGAACAAAGGCCCAAGAGAAATAGTAGAGAAAAGACCCAAATTCATTTGTTTATTAAGAGCCCACTTTTTTGTTCTATGGACATAAATAATACGATGTAGGCCCAAAGGGATAATCTCAAATTTTCCTATTGTAAAGTCTTTTTATTGGGTAAGAGCCCAATTGTCACTTCCTCTTCTAACCCATCTTTTTGTCTTTCTAATAAAAAAATTAATTAACCAAATATTCTTCAATAAACAATATCCATTTTGTAGTTAATTGAAATTGCTTCTTCAAGGAAAAAAAAATGAAGAAAAACTCTTCTTCAAGGAATCAATTATATAAATATTATATAGCTGAAAATTGAAGATTATTTATTATTTGATTAATTTATTGTATAATATGGATATGGAATGGTCCCCTCCCCCATCTATCTATGATCTAATTCTCTCTTATAATCCTATTCCTAAATTTAAAAAAAAAAAAAAAACCCGTTCGACTTTGGTCGTTGTTATGCTTAACTAACATTTATAAATGATCTTCCAAAAGTTATTTTGGAAACGATTTAATGCCTACAAAATCTGATAGATATATATGTGCCTAACAAAGTTATTTTGCCCTGAAATGGAATTTGTTTTTCCCAACTGTTCGTCCGTCGAGTTCCATGTTTTCGTTTTTTTTTTTTTTAAATAGCGTTGAGTAACATGTTTTTAATTCAGGGTAACTATTCAAACAAGAGTTAAAGTTTGATGAAATGCTCAATTTAGTTTTAAAAGTTTGGGATCATCAACTAAATTAGACTGTTTTACTTTACGGGATCCGTGCTTGTAGTGCACGCACAATTAAGTACTATGTGTTTTTGTTAACGTTGATGCGTGCACCATATGCAAGGAGTCTACTAGAAGCAGGTCTAATTTGATCTAATTTTTAGATTTAATTAGATTCAATCTAAAGATTTTGCCTCAAATTGAACATTTTTCCAAAATTTTAGTCATGATTCGGATATTTACCCTTCCAATTTCAATGCATAATATATTGAATCAACTAAAAATTTCTTCAACATTAAAATCCAATGGTATCCGTGGTGATGTAAACAAGATGACGATTTTCTCCAAAAAGAAAAAAGATTGACAATCAACATTTTTTTACTAGCATAAATAAATCATCCATATATAAAAAAACAAAATAATAATGTAGACTTGTTAGTTAAGAAATCAAAGTTGGAAAATTTTTTGTCAAGTCAATTGAAAGAAACTTGCAAGAATTTGATTAGTAGCTGAACAAACAAAACTCTTTAACTTGGAACTTTAGAAGAAACCAAAGTTACACAAACAATGTAAAACAATCAAGAATTTGAAGATGAGGGTTAAAACTTTATAAAAGCTTCTAATCTTAATCCTATGCAAACCAAACATTGTAATTCACGAACTATTGACAAATAAGAATTTGCCACGTACCCTTCCAAGGACTACCAAACACCGAAAAGTGAACCTAGTTGAATCTGCCAAGCCAAAGTGTCAAGTGCCAACTGTTTTCTGCCCAACAAAAAACAATCCCACCACTTGGATTGCAGCAAAAATCAAATCTTGGGAAATGGTGAAAACTCATTACTTGACCAAATACTATATTCTTTTGTAGGAAGAGAAACTAAAGAGTTCAGCTTTGGAGTTTCCTCAATATTGGTTTGGCAAAATCGCCATTTTTGAATTTTCCTTTTTCTTTTATCTTCGGACCCTCCAAGGATTTTTAATCATAAAGGCAAAACCAGCCTGAAATTTCTGCTTCTTCCAAGTTTTGCATAATCTTATTTGTCTTTTTTGTTTAAGATTGATTTCATTTATTTATCAAAGTTCTTTGCTTTTGAGTTTCTTTCATTGTCATGGGCTTTATTCACACTTTCCATTACATTCTAAAGATCCTTGCTTTCTCTTTCTCCCGTTAAAAGGACATACTATAAATTTTCAATCTTTTCTTCCCCCCCTTGTCTCTCAATTTATAGTGAGTGTTCTTGTATTGTTTCTTTTCGTTTGTGTAAATGGCCAATGCATCAGGGTTTTTCACACCTTCAATTCCGAGCCTCAGGAGAAAGATTCAGCCTTCAATAGGCGTTTCTCGATCTGGGTTTAGCTTCTCTGAAGGAATCTGTAGGAGGGTAGTGTGCTTAAGTGGCATCCAAGGTGCAGAGAAGAATGTTTCCCCTTCTGAATCTCGACTACCCAAGTAAATTTCTTCTGCTTATTTTATTTGATTTTTGTTATTAATTGATTTGTTTTCTCCACCAATTGAGTTCTTGGACCTGGTTTATTTGTGAAAGAGTTAAATGAGCTTGCTTTCTTGGGTCTTCAGTGTCTACCTGTAGTTCGAGTAAATGTAGATATGTTGTTCAGGGAAGAGGAAACTTCTGGTTTATTATTGAGTTTGCTTTTGCTTATTATAGTTCTTATGAAGTTCACGGCTAGATTATTCAAGAGTCATGTGCATTGAACAAACAAGGTTACTTTCATTTATTAAACTGATGGTGATAGGGGTTCATGCATGTTCATCTGAAGCTTATATATCGGGAGTTGACTCAGTTAAATTTGAAAGAATAGGATGTCATTTGGTTTTAGTGCTCATTATTTGTGTTGCTTGCAGTAGTTTACTAATGAGGCCTGAGCTATTAATAATGCAGTGAAATTGTCAATCCACCTAATTTGCACAGGTAGCTTGACATAGGATTCTTGAACTTGTTATGAGCAAGATCTTTGGTTCAGTATGCTTTTAAGTAGTCCTAGCTGAATAAATAATTCAACGAATCTTTGACTCCAAATTAAGAAGGGTACTTCAGAATTAACTGTGTATAGGAGGCTGTGTCTGGAATCCACCAAAGGTACTGATCTTGATACTGAAATAGTCTCAGTTTGAACCACTCGTGAAGATGTATGGCATAGGAAATTTTGCTTTGGGATATGAGATGAGTGGAGAAATTCACAAGCTCTTTGCAGTTTGTGTCATTTGGTTCAAGAATCCTTCATGTGACTCTTGTAGGCTAATACCATAGAAACTTTACTTGTATCAACAAGCTTGGGAGTGATATGGTCATTATACAGTAACCTAAGGTTTGTTAGTTGCTGGATATATTGGCGAATCCATTGTCTGGTTGCTTTTGTGGGAGGCCGTTTTAATGATTGATAAGTCCACATTAGTCAGGCAGACACTTAACAGGGTGAAAGAAAGCAAGGTATATTAAGCTTTTTAAGTACTCCAGATGTGTATGGTTTTCCTATCAACCTACTAGAAGCATTGGGTTTCACTTCTGGTGGTTGAGAAGCTCCTGTTATAGTCTGGGTTAAGACTAAGTAAAGTGTTTTATGGAAACCCCTTGACACTGAATTTTTGCTAGTACACACTCAAACCAGTTGACCCTGTCAATTGCATTCATTTTGTACTTCCAAACCTAGCCCGGCCTTCAGAGTTGAGATGAAACCTCAATTTTATCTGTTTATATTCACTTCTTTCATACGGAAATATAATGATTTTTGAGACTTATGATATACTTTCCTATCTATACTTCGGAATTATTACAGGCTTGTCAGTAAAGGCTGCAAATTAATTGGCTGTGGGTCAGCGGTACCAACTCTTTCAGTTTCCAATGATGATCTTGCAAAAATGGTTGACACTTCTGATGAATGGATCTCTGTCCGCACTGGAATTCGAAATCGACGGGTTATTTCAGGTCAGAACATGCTCTGATGCATACTAGTCTTATGTACAGAATATCTTTGAACTATTTTTCTGGTGTTTATTGCTTGTCTCAAACTCATTAATGTGGTAAAATCTTGTGGAAGAGTGTGTGGCTTGAAAAATCACTGACTAGGTGTATTCAGTTAGATCTGTTGAACATACATCCATTTATTCTTGCTACTTCTGGAGGGGTTGAAAATAGTTAGAAGGGGCTTTTCCCATAGTATGAGAGACTTTGGCCTGGCTCAGATGTTGCATCACTTATTTGTGAACTGCTGTTTTGGCCATAGCTGGACAGGAGCATTGTCTATCTTTGTAATTTTTTGTTAACAAAAAATGGAAGCTTACATCTCTTCTCTTATATATATTGGCACCTTCTATCTTGCTCTTGAGGAGATTCCTATATAAAATTGCTCTTACAGGAAAGGAAAGCTTAAAATACCTAGCCACTGAAGCAGCAAGAAAAGCTCTTGAAATGGCAGATGTTAATCCCAATGATCTTGACCTAATCTTGATGTGCACATCTACTCCAGAAGATCTTTTTGGTGCTGCTCCGCAGGTATAGGGAACATGTTCAATTATTTCATGATCTAGTAAGGCTGATTGAATTAAGAGAGCAATTTGCATGATTTATCTGTTGAGCTGCATATAGGATTCTAGATGTCTAGGATTAGCTCGCCTATGCGTTTTAAACAAGGCTTGTTCCGCATAGTGACATCAAGGGGAATTCAAAGCTGATATGTCATATGTCCTGGATTATCTTGAAAAAACTTCTTTGTTTTGACTTGCACAAATTCTAGGTTTTAGTATGATTTATCAAACTCTAATTTATACATTGAATATTTCTGGCAACCTTTTACTGAAATTGTCAGGTCCAAAGAGAGCTTGGGTGCACAGCATCTACCTTAGCTTATGATATTACGGCTGCTTGTAGTGGATTTGTGCTGGGTCTGATCTCAGCTGCTTGCCACATTAGGGGTAATGAACTTGTTTACTTAGTCGAAAGGAGGTTTCAATATGCCCATTCATGTTTTTATTAAATTAAGATTTGAATTGCAGGAGCCGGGTTTCAAAATATTTTAGTGATTGGAGCTGACGGCCTTTCTCGATTTGTTGACTGGAATGATAGAGGGACATGCATTCTGTTTGGGGATGCCGCTGGTGCTGTAGTAGTTCAGGTAATACCTCCTACATTCATATGTGGTTTTCTGGTCTACCAGAATTCATAATCAGTGGCCATAAATAGAGAACTGTCTATGAAAGAGAAGATCCCTTTTTTGTCTTATATCAAGTTGTAGTTGGTGACATTTAATCTAAAATCTTAGCAAGGAACTGTATCTTAGTGCATCATTCCCCTTGTGAAGTTGCCAAACGCTGCAAGTATGTGAGTGGTATGTGCCTGACTTGCCCATTATAGGCTTGTCTGGTAGAGAATGATGTCCTTATAAAGGATATAAGATCCTGTGTCATCTTTAATACTTCTATGCACAATATATATTATGGGACTGGAAAAACCTGTATTCAGCAGGTTCTTATCTTTGATTTTAGGGTAAGATATTTACTAGGCAGCCACTTCTCACCCAGGATTTTGGAGTAGATGGTTCTTGCATGAGGTTGCAACTTGATCCCTTATGTGTAGCATTGTGCATGCAATATGGGTTCCCATTATTATTTGGAAGGTTTAAATTACAACTAGTGTGTTCAAATCATAAGGCTTCTTTGCGAATTTCTTTCACCTATATTTGGTTTGTTAACAACCAAACCTGTAACCTCTAAACAAATCATTTGATCATTATCAAATCAATGACTTTAGTAAGCTACTTTTAGAGCCAATTACACGCCATTATCATTTTTCTTATTCCAACTTTTAAATCTGTTAATGACCATAAATCAGTAGTGGTGTAATGGTTTCTTATTAAATATTCTTGCATTCCAGATTTTCTTTTGCATTGAAACATGTTATCATTTATGAAAAAATGATTTTAGGCCTGCGATGCTGAGGAGGATGGTTTATTAAGCTTCGACGTGCATAGTGATGGTGAGGGTGGAAGGTATGTGCTTCTCATGCTATGGAACTAAACAAACTCTATAGCTTTCCCTGAGGAATTTGACTGACCTGTTACCTCTGCTGCAGGCATCTTGGTGCCTGCATTAAGGACAGCAATACGGATAATGTGTTAGGTTCTAATGGTTCAGCGTTAGAGTTCCCTCCAAAAAGGTCGTCTTATTCTTGCATTCATATGAATGGCAAAGAAGTTTTTCGTTTTGCTGTCCGATGTGTGCCACAATCAATTGAGTCTGCCTTGGAAAAGGCTGGTCTCACCGCATCAAACATTGACTGGTTATTGCTCCATCAGGTATATGACTTGGAATGTATGAAAACAGTATAGGGTTTTTTTTTTGCCAAAATATGCCCTGCCATCTGCTCATCCTACTCTCCTAACCAGGAGATGTTCAAGATTTTTTAGTCTTTGATATTTGAGTTGTACTAAATTATTGCTTTTATACGATATTGTAACAAATGCATTGTTCTTTTCACATATAACTTTGAGAAAAGTTGCTGAAAGAAAGTGGCATAGATAGTCATCTTGTAATACTTTAGGTTTTGGGGTGGAAACATTTTGAGAATAGGAAGCCTACAATTGATTCTGATCCTGGCTGTTGCACATATGCGTCAACAACTATTGAATTGAATGTTGTTGAAAGCTAGATTGTGAAGAAAGATGAAACCAGCATTTGCTACCTGCTAGTTCACATATTTTAATCTGACAGTGGTACTCTGCATAAAATGCTCCAATGATTACATGGGGGAAGTCTAACAAAGTTTTGATTGATGCAGGCAAACCAGAGGATTATTGATGCAGTTGCAACACGTTTAGAATTCCCCCAAGAACAAGTCATATCAAATTTGGCTAATTATGGCAATACAAGTGCTGCATCCATCCCTTTGGCATTGGACGAAGCAGTTCGAAGTGGAAAAGTGAAGCCAGGCCATACGATTGCAGCTGCAGGTTTCGGTGCAGGTCTAACTTGGGGTTCTGCTATTATTAGATGGGGATAAACAAATTCCCCTGTTGCCAAATCACCCTTTGCACAAATGGAGAAATCCTTGTGAAAAGCAGCTCTCCAGTTCTACATCTGATCCAAGAGTATGCCCATGACGGGAGTTTGCGCTCGCATGATCTCCATCAGCCTCTGTTTTGTTTGTTCGAAATTTGTCATATTTTAGTGGTTGGCACTGCTAATAAGTTTTTATTCTTTTTCATTGAGCCTTTTAACTTCTTATTTTTTAAGTCCAATGTATCACCATAATGAGCACTGTAACAGTAACCCCTTTTCCCCCTTGAGTAAAACGTGGGCAGAAGCATTGTTACAGCCGGGTAAAGACAGCAGTGTTTCTTCTACAATGCAACATTGTTTGAGTTCTTTTATCAGGGAATAATACAAAATTTTCTGCAAATCATGATTCAAACTATGGATGTCAAGATGTTTATAATGCTAGCAAAAACTGTATTTTATATTGATAGACAATTAAACATAGAAATCATCACATTCTCTCAGCAACTTTGCAGAGAAAAAGAATGTATTGTATAATGAGAGAAACACCAGTGGTAAAATACAGACAGAACAAAACTGAACTTGCTATTAACGATCTAATACGTTAGCAAGCCTATCTTTAATCCTTTGTAGAGTTCCATCAATGGCAACATCAAATGCATCCTTCTTAGTCCTCAATCCCAGTGAACTACCATGCCTTCTATACATGACTCTGGGAATCAATTCCATAACAGATTCCCTCATCCTCCTTACCTCACTCCTTGGTATCCCCATTAACACATCCAAAATCTTTAACCCTTTAAAAACCACCTCTTCTTTCGGTATAAACACCGAGAATTCTGCATACTTATCTTCTGGTAAGTGCCAACCGTACTGCATTTTTGCTGTCATTTCTTCAAAGAAAACTGGAATGCAACCTGCAATAATTGCATCAAAAGTTGATCTTCTAGTTGGAGTATCCCCTGGAGGCTGCAAACAAAAGGTTGCTTGTAGCATAGGCCTCATGTACCTAATAGGATCATGCTCACATATCCCATTTGAGCAATCCACTACATCACATATCTTTGAGTACATTCCATTCTTTTCAAGAATGTTAAAACTGCTGCTGTTGCTGTTGTTGTTGCTACTAATGCTACTATTCTCACACTCATTCCTTATACTTCTCCTTATATTTGGAGTGGCACCAATTCCACCCCCACCTGCAAACAACATTAAATTTGTCCTCCTGGATCTCTTCACCCGTTGAATCCAAGCCTCAAAGAATGCCAAATTCTGAGGATGAAACGATGTCGGATATGGCACAGCTTGTTCCTGCCAAGGCCAAGCTCTTCCTTCAGGAACCAAAGCAGTGACATTGTAAAACTCAGGCAATTCAAGAAATGAAGTTCCCCAAATTGGAGGATCATTACTCAATGGTTGAGAGAAATCCCAAGCAGGTCTAGCCATAACCAAAAAATGATCATGACCCATATTCCGTTTCCATATTCCTGGCTCATCAGATTGAAGAAAGTCAAACAATTCCAACCCATGTAAGAAACTGGAATTCACATCAGGACCATACAAATACCTTAATGAATCAATGGCTGCATAGTAAGGAAGGTAGATGGCATTTGCAACATTAGGGTCATTTGTAAGACAAGGGTATTCAAGGATTCTTCTATGGAAAATAAGTTCAAGTAACAAAGAGTCAGTACGGTACCAACTACGAGATTTGGGATGGGTTTTTTGTCCTAAACCATGGTTGGCTAAGTAAGGACAGAAGTCATCAAATATTGGGTATTCAGAACAGTTACTAAGTAGATCAAGATTGAATCTAGAAGGGAGGTTTCTGATGTGGATCCAACGGTTATTGCAGTCTTCAGTTGTTGTTGGGTTGGATGTTGATTCAGTGTTGAGGATTCGTTGAGAAGATGCTGAATTGATGATGAATAGAAGAAAGAGATGGGTTTTGATGAAGAAGAAGAAGATTGTGGTGATTTGGGTCCAGAAGGCCATAGGAAACAGATGCAGAAAAGAAAGATTGAGAGAAAGTTAAAGCTTTTCTTTGTGGGTAACCATGGATTTACTTGGGAATTTCTGAAGTGCTCTTCTTTTTTCTGATAAAAGAGAACCTCTGTTTGACACACACTGTTTTTTTTGGACTTTTGCTTTGGTGGGGAAGAAGAAAGCTTCAAGCTTTCAGGTTCCAAAACTGAAGATGAAAAAAATTAAAAAACTTTTATTTTTCACCTTTTTCTTCATATTTTATAACTGTATGTGTAATAATAACAGTGTTTTTTTGGAGGGTTTTCTTTCTTTGACCCAGCATTGTCGGTGGAAAAGAGCAACTGCCTGTACCAGGCATCATCTCTCCCCATTCAATGCGGCGGCGTTTTCTGCCTTATAGATAGTGGTTTTTGAACAAGAACAAAAAAAAAATCTAGTATAAATATTTTTCTAAAAACCGGTTTCCAAAATGACAGTTGTTCTTGATTCGATATTATTGTATTTTAGGAAAGAATTATTACATAGGGGCCATGTTAACCAAAAAAAAAAAAAGTGTAAATAAGGATAAGAGAAGATGATTGGCAATTGGGCCCCTAATTGTATTTGGGCCTAATTGATAGGAAACTAAAGTGCCTTTGAAAGTGAAAAATTCACCAGAAAACTCTTATCAAGTTATCATTGCCTACAGGCTACAGTGTCTAAGAAAGAACTTGATTAAGCATTCAAATCATAAAATTGGAAGAACATTACATTCAATGTTTTATACCAAAAAAAAAAAATGTCAATACATCATTCTAATCAAGTCTGATTCTAACTGTAACTGGAAAATGTTTCCCCATTGAACACTTACTAGATGAAAGCTGATATGAAATGAACCTCTTCTGTATTCCAAATTTCAAACCAGTTGCTGAAATGGATTGAATTAGACCCATATAAGAATCTGAAATCCTGAAAACTGCCTGAGAAATGGTAACAATTCATTTTAGTTAGAACCTTAATAAGAACAGATTATAAAAGCAATTGAACTAAAAAACTTGGAGATGATCAAAGTGCTAACCAGTCTACTTTAGAAGAAGGAAAACTAGATAAAATTATTCAAAGGCAGCCCAGTGAACTCCTCTGGTGATCGGAATCTTGCAACTTTGAAATTCACCGAGCAATTCAGGGTCTTTAAACCCAACAAGAAATTGGGCTAAACCATCAAGAAACAGAGCACCCTGATAAACATCCGTCGCATTAACAATATCGGTGATGACACTCTTCCTCAGCCTATTGGCATCCAAGAATACGCCCAACATTTCTTCCATTTCTACCTTCACTGATTCCTCCATGGCAATTTTCTTTCCGTCACAAGAAACCCATTTCTCTGCAACTCTCCCCACGAAAGCCGCCTGAACTTTCTTCATCCTGGAAACGAGCGCCGGAACCATCAGCCTTAACCCACATTCAATCTGCTCAATCGATAACATCAAAGTCGCCGACGGATTCACCCAAGCCGTCAAAACCTGCCACGGTGTCGATTCCAGATTTTCAAGAATTGAAGCCTTGGGAAGAACGGGATCGGGGCCGTGTTCTTCATCGTTGGCCGCGTCGATGAGCGAACGGAGGAGGTTCGTTAAAAGATAAGGGTGGACATCGCCGAGAAAAAGGAAAGGGATTTCGAGGGAGTTGCGCCAAGAAGGGAAAAGAATATGGGAAACGTCGTCGGAGGCGGCCAAGTCGAGGAAGTCGTAGTAGGAGAGGAAGTGGCGGAGGAGGAGATCGCGACGGAATGGGAGGAGAGTGGGTGACGGAGAAGAGAGGGACTGGCGGAGGAGAGGGAGGAGGGTGTTCTTGAGAGTGTTGAGCCAGTCTTCGTAGTAGTCTTTGAAAGGAAGAGTGGTGGATTTCTTGCGAGAGAAAAAAGAGAAAGGGCTCGGCATTTTCGCAACGGCGGAATTGGATGATTCTCAGGGCGGTGATCAGCGGTTTCTAGTTGGGTGTTCCTCACTTTCTCGGCTTTCTTGAGGAAGAAAAGAACACAGCAGAAGGTTTTGGAGGGAAATTTAATGGCAGATATCGCTATCAGTTCCTTGGTGGGCTTTAGCCTTTTAGGCTTTTAGTATATGATGATATGGTCCTTAATTTAATTCATAAATAATTGGGCTTAAGAAAAATGAAGCCATGGACCAATTTTCAGCTGGGCCTGAAATCAAGTCTTTGTCCAAACATTAGTACTATTTTTTATGGGTTTTTTTTTTTGGGGGGGGGGGGGTATTTTGTTAGTTAGAATTAGAACATGTGCAAGAAACAGGGACAAAACCCAGGAAGCCAAAACCAAGATTTAGTTGTCTTCTCTTTGTTATTTTGGGTATTTGTTTGATCCTATATTGCTATTGTGAGCAGCACTGTAACGAAAAGGAATCAAATTGTAGACATATATAGTAATAATGACACTTGCCTTAATAATTAAATACACATTATATTTCAGGTAATAACTTATATAGTATTTGTTGCAAGTGGGACTAAATTCCAGTTAAACTTACTATTTATTCTAGTTAAGAATCCAAAGTTATCATAATTAGATCAATACAGAATTTATTAATTCCACTTGATATTTTTGTCAGTGATTCTAATGTTTATCCGAAACCATGATTTTGAAAGTACATAGTCTAGAACCAAGAATGACTTTTTTTTTTTTTTTTAAAAAAATTAACAGAGATTCTTATATATCCACCTCCCTTCCATTTCCCTCCTCAATTACTATTATTATTATTATTATTATTCTTTATCATGCCACCATGCAGATCATTTAACCCACAAATCTATGTAACTTAATAAAGATTTTGTGCATATTCTTCAATTTTCTCTTATTTTGGCTGAAATTTCTCAAGGGCTATATATATTGTACTGTATATGGGGCTATAGTTTTTAATTATATTGCCTAAAACGATAGAAATAAATTCGTGTACCATCTTTTGCCTTATTTCTTTGTCAATATTATGGTTTGGAACTCATGCATGCATCAAACTTATTATGTCTGACCTTTCCATGATCTTAAGGGCTTGTCTGTTTGTGACAAGTTGAGAGTTGGGGGTAGATGGAAATCATGAAAAGAAAAGTCCTTTGACAAATAATAAGGCAAATTGGCAAAATGACAGCAAAAGTGGAGTCTCCAACTCATGACTTACCAAATAATGTGCCCATGGAGCATCTGCAGAGGTCAACTTGGCTCTGAAGTCTGAGCAGCAGTGAGCACACTACACCTGAGCCAGGTAGTTTTGCAGGTGGGAAATCTTAAGAAATTTCCCATATTGCACATTAAGAAATTCAAGCTCTGAATGTTTGGTAAGCTATTGGAAGAGTCCTTTGTCTCGACAAATTTGAAATTTCCTTTTTAATAAGTTATCCTCATGAAGGCCAAATTGATCCATGCACACACACAAAAGACAGGACAGCCATTCACTGTTGCAAATAGTCAAGTTCTGTGCAGATTGCAGAAGTTCGAAAACTGTCTTGTCTTCCAGCTTTTTATTAAGTTATCCCTTCAATAATCCAACTGATCTTGTTGTCATTATATATATGTACTCTCTCTCTCTCTCGATCCCACCATTTCTCATATAGCACTATATTTCATATGCACACGGGCATACACACACATATATATGATGCAAATTGCATTTTATCAAAGATTAACCCTAAAAATTATGGATGATTGTACGTAACATTGCCAGTGTAAAGTTTAGCGTAGCTTGTCCTATAGTTACCGGCCAAAATAGAGTTATACAATAAATGGATGATGGTATACAATCCCGAAGTATATAGTTGCATGCCTTTCTTGACAAACTTTTATAAGTAGGAAAAAATATACTAAATGTAACTTTGAGAATGTAAAGCTTTAGTCTACTATACTTTTTCCGTTTTTCGAGTTGCTAAAGCTAGCTAGATTTTCATTTTATCATTGAATTCCTAATAAACTAATTAATTACTACTAGCTACTCTAACATGCCCTAGTTACTGGAGTAGCAAAAAAAAAAAAAGCCCTAGTTACTTGATCAAAATATTCCGGCATGTGGATTTTTCAACCCAAGCATCAGAAGATGAGTTTAAAAATTGAAAAAAATATAAGACCATACAAGAAAAGGAAAAATGATAATATAAATACAGACCCAATTTGTCAACTAGACTACAATTATTTGTGTGTGAATTGTGTCCTTTCAAAGATTGAATTAGTTTTCACTCTTAGATAATGATTAATGATAATGGCCTCTATATATGTGGTAGTTAATATGAAACTATCCCAATTAAACAATAAAATTATTCTTAATGTGGATCTCATGCTAATGTTAATCTTTTATTAAATTCTAATGAAAGCAACTTGATTCCTTCTTAGTTTATATATATATAAGTATATGTGGTAGTTAATGAACTATATATATATCCCAATTAAACAATAAAACTATTTTTAATGTGGATCTCATGCTAATGTTAATCTCTTATTAAATTCTAATGAAAGCAACTTGATTAATTTTTCCTTCTTAATTAACAAGTTTAAGTATAATCTTGCCCCCTTTTTTTATAAGATCCTCGCCCATAATATTGCTAAACTTGAAAAAGCTCTAAGTTTGGAGTAAGTTTCACGAGTTTTCGACCAATTTTAGCTATACTTTCCTGATTCCCGAGTATTAACATAATTAAGAACCGATGATTTTGGTCACATGTGAGTATATATATGACAAACTAAAAACTACGTGGCCGACAGCATGGTGTTCTAATAATTGATTGAAACTTGTTTGATAGCAAAGCTAGGAACTAGCTGTCAATTTCCCTTTTATATTATCTTTTCGTGCAACTCCACACATTAAAGTGATGCTGCTGACTAGTCGAAAAGACACATGAAAAAGGAAGAGAAGAAGAAAAAAAAAGGTTTTAGGGTTCTTCACATTGGAACTGAAAGTGCTGCCTGCATATATACATATAAGTGGTAATTAAATTAAGTAATGGGCGGGGGGGGGGGGGGGAAGGGCCGGGGGACCCTTTAATTCATTGTCGTTTTTGACAATGGTTCGTCAATGGGTGTTGCCAAAAGCACAATAACAAGCTTGCTGGACCACCCTTTCAAGAGACAAACCATGGCCGATGTAGTTTTGGTCCAATCGTACGTTTCCTCTTTTGACATACGCATGGTTAATCTTACTATCATATGATATTGTTGCAATTCTGTTTAATTTCATTATTATAATTAAGATTGAATCACGATTTTTCCTTTCCATTGGAGGACTCGATTGAACCCTTGTTCATGAGAATGAATTGCAAGTATATCCAACCATGAACCATCAGAACGATGGGAGAATCAGTGACTTTTGATTGTTCATCTCATATATATTGAAATAATTTGTTTTAATATGTAAATAATAAAAGTGGAATTAAATGAGGAAATATATATTTTTTTTGAAGAAATGAGGAAATATATATAGAGTTTGATGTTTAATTTGATTTGTTTGGTAGCAAGATATACATGTGATTGTGAAATATTTATGTACCGAAAAGTAAGATGATTGTGAAATTTCATAAACTTGTTGAGAATCGCGATTTTAATGAGGTAGCTATAGGAAATATAATAATGGCAGTTGGACTTTTAAGTCATGCAATGGTATAGAAAGTCCTATGATTGTTACCATTAAACCAATTCAACCCACAAATTTTGCTACGTTTTTGGACGCCGCCCCCCTATTCTAGATTATTTTTATTTTCTTTTAAGAATTAGATTGTTGTTATTACCAACGTATTTCTAATAGGAAAATTCCTCTTGCCCTGCTCAACTCTTACCGCTAGGCCTATCCCGCCATGATGTGTCTGCCTCGTCATCAACTGTGTAAAATTTAATGGCTTTACACAGTAGAACTGATAGAATTTGATTACTTTTTATAGAAAGTATACAGGAAAGCAAATAACTTTGCCTCTAAATGTTTTGCTTTCTTTCATGGAAAGTGGTAACTGCATCTGCCCCAAAAGCGTGGGAATTATGTTACCCCGGAAAATTAATTGTAAGAGTAAAATTAGAACTTAGCAAGATGTATTGTGATGATGTAAGTGATGACGAAAATGAAGAAAATGCCCACCTATATATATATTCTTCCCAAAATTTCTTCTTTCCGCTAAGTAATTTTGCTTATAATTTCAATGCTGAAAGCTATGTTTAGTTAATTTATTTACTTATTTTTTTTATTACAAGTTCCTCGCATATTACTAGTAGATTTTAATTTACTAGAAATAAGAGTCCATATAAAGGGTTACAAAGCTTACATAATATGAAACAAAATTCATATACAATGTACATACAATGAAACTTTAACAGTTAAATTAATGATTTTATAGTTCAGGTATGATGTACCTACTGGTTGAATTACTATAATTCGTGTATGATAATAATTTCTTTATTATTCAAATTTTAAAATAAAGATATTTTTGATGAAAATTTCTTAGATATATAAATTCAAAACAAGATTCCTCAAAACAAAAAATCAAATAAGAGGTAATTTGAGTAGAAAGTAATATTTTTATTTTGCATAGTAGTAGTAATTAACTATTCTTCTCCATAAGGCAAGAACTTTCCATGAAAACAATGAAATCCACGCGCCAAGATTGAGAGGATTCTTGTTACCCTACAAAGATACTCACCATTTTTTAATATGAAGCCTCAGAAAAGCCCAAAGGCCGTATATTGTCTTTGAAATCCCTTCGTCACTCGCTATCTTTTACGCCAACTTTGCCTTTTTTTCATCTTCAAAACGACCTTTTTCTTTCACTTGAAATCGTAGGCAATTGAAACTGAAAAGCGAAAACAACTATGCAAATTGACGTTGATTAAATTGTTAAGCCTTTTTGGACTTTTATTTGAAAGGTTTAGAGTTCGAGTCGTGCTAACAATTTTCATTAGTGGGTAATTTTCTGACATACCTTAACCCAAAGCAGCATCCTCTCACCTAAACTTTAAAAAAAAAAAAAAAAAACGAAAACAACTCTACTTTTACTTTTCCCCCAAAATTTCTGTTGGTTTTGTTTGTTTATGTTGAGTCTCCGGTTTCGAACTCTTGACCTCTATAAATATTTATTAAACTCGGCTCGGCCGCATCAGCACCGAGTCAAGTCACCCTTCGTTGCATCAACGCCACGTCACCCAACAACTTTCCTCGTAGTTAATGTATATAAAAAAAAAAAGTAAAACGGGCCCCAAACCGTGGACCGGACCCACCTTTGCCCCCGTAAAAAACAAAACCCAAATATGGAAAACGTTAGACACGTAGGTCTCAATGATTGGGCATTTGGAGTTGTGGGGTCCACTCGAGGGAGTTTTTATCTTTGTCTTTTACGGTAGGGACAAGGATTCACCTTCGTGTATCCGAGGTGGCTGGTCCGCGGCGCGGCAGCGAAACCGTACTCACAACTTAAATTTACTTTTGTAATTATAGCTTGGTTTCCGGCATTTTTAAAAAATTTTCCCTTTAATTCACATTGGATTCGTCGATTGAAATAATAATTGAAAAACATTTAATTTTGTTTTTACTTCTTAGTTTGAATTTGAAGATATTTTGGTTATCTAATGTTGGTAGAAATTTGTGGATTGCAAAAACTTGGAAGAGGACACTATTGTTTTTTTGTTAGCGTATTTTTCTCTTACGTGGATTGTTGTCATGACTCATGACTGATTCTTCTCGTACATTTTCCATTATGATATCAATTGAAATAAGGAAAATTTGTGAAATTGACCTGAATTTTGTCCCACATAACGTGTTATTGTTAGTAATTTTATGTTTTATAGTAAAATTCTACTTAAATAGTGGTTGGACCAGTCTGTTGGACCAACCGTATAAAAACACGTCATTTAAGACCAAATTTCCGATCAATTTTTCTGGTCATATAGCAAAACTCTTGAAATAAATTGTTCAATCCTGAATCTTTGAAGAAAATCCACTTAAAAAAAAATCTTTGAAGAAAATCCTATGATTCGCACCTAAAACTTGATCCCCTCTATGAAATCTAAACTTAACGTAATTTCTTTTTGGCAACAACTTAACGTAAATTAGTTTGTGTGTATTTATTTGATTCATTCATAGTAAGTACGTATTTATGCTGTTACACTTTTCAATCAGGGTATAGTATAGATAGTTCATCAGCTAATTATTTATTGTTAATCATATAACGAATTTATACTTATATTTATATATTATATATAAGATTCGCATAAGAACTGCATAATTTTCTAATAGTATAACTAATTAACAATGAATTTGTACTTAGTATACTATATATATTATTTTCATTAGTTAGCAATATTGGTGTGTAATTCCTTGTGCTAGAGCTTCGAGTATATCGAAGTTTTTTCATAGTATGAAATACCTTAATTAACTAACTAGTGAGGCAGTGACCAAGATACTGTTTGTTATGTATGTCACATTCTTTCTATCTTCTTTTTAATTTCATATATATATATATATATATATATTAAAATCTTTTCATTAATGGATATACGTAAACACTCTATTCAGTATTCAAATCTCTTATACTATATATATAAGAACAAACGTAAGGGGACAATTATTTAAAGAGGAGACAGCCAATAAGCAAATTAATTAAACTATCAATAAAAAGAATCTAAGGTATTTCTATGCTGGATTGGATAGGAAAATGGTAATGGACAACAAAAGAAATACAAAAACATTTAGATATATATACGTACAGTTAATTAGGAAGCTCTAATCTTATCCATCAATGTAGTAGACAGACAACAAGAAGTTTGCAATAACTTCAAATATAAAAAGGGTTTTTGGTTTTTTTTTTTTTAAAAATAGAAGAATTAGAAAAATATATCTTAATCATTTTTTTTATATATATGATGGAAAGAAAACAGACTTAAAACAACTTAAATGGCTCTAGGCCAGACAAGGCCCATAGCATCGGCTATGAGAAGTGATGAGATCCCCTAAGATAGAACCTCAAATGTGTGTAAACCCAACTCAAGGTGATCAAAATGAGTGACCATCCAATCAGCATGCACATGAATCATTTAAAATTTAAATAAATTATAATAGCATATATATAGGCTAATATATATTAATCAATGAAAATATAATTCCACAAAACTTTTCTTTTAAAAAAATAACCCATTTTTGTAGAAATGGGGAAAGGTTAAACATTCTTTTTGATGTATGCCCTAGTCCTACCACTCCCTTTCCTTATGTCTATATATGGCAGTTGTAGTAGATTGCTATAAATGGAGATTAAACTCCTTCTGATGCTCATGATTTTAATTATAAAGTATATAGTATAATGGTATATATGCCATCAAACAAATTTAACACTGCCCTAGCTACTTTAATTGTAACATTGATTTTGTTTAGAAAAAAGCGGAGTCATCACATCAAGTTAAGATTCGAAGCCAATTTCTTAAACCAAACTTTAATTTTAGTATATTGAGCAAGCTTTTGAAGAGGTAGCTAGGATTTTGTTTGGTATCACCTGAATGTTTGGTTGGCATGGTGAAGGTGGGGTTGAGGAAATGCCAACCTTTTACCTACTATTTGCTTTTAATTTTCTACCCCATATATAATTTTGAAAATGACAACAACAACTCACAAAAACCTTTATTATATTTAATTTAATTAGTGGAACTTTACCTAAAGATTATTATTATTAGAAGTACTACTTATAGCTAGTAGGGAAGTGTTACTTTTATAATTAATCCAACCTTTTAATTTGCGTGGTTCTTTGAATGTTTTATAATTTAGTATTTGATTAATTAACACATTTTTGGTTGTTAATTGTTGGTTTGGTTTTCACAACAAATGAAGCTAACACGTTGGGGATCTTTTTCCCTTTATTCGTCTCACTTTATTATCAAGTCTAGTTCAAAATCCAAATTGATTTCCCACTACTCTCCTTATAGTACCCTATATATAGCTAACTTTAACTTCGAATTTAAAAAAAAAAAAGCACGAATATTTTACATTTCAAAATCTTAGCTCTTATTCCGAAAATACTAAAAACATAAAGGCAGATATTAAATGTGGCAATTCCCCCCTTTTGAAGAATTGAGGCTGTTGGGAAATCAAATTTGAACTACTTAATCATGGATAAATTAACTCTTTAATTCACAGGAAGTATGTACATTCAGAAATAGTGTATTGAATATATTTTATATAATATTAGGCCTACATAAGAAAAAAAATACTCTTTCGTTTAGATTACATCTTTTTAAGTATATACCGAATCACATGATTAATCACATAAGAATCTTATCTGGATTCTATATATATATGTACCGAATTTTTTTTTTGTCCAGATCTGATATCACGTGATTCAAACTCGAAACATCAAGTTTTCATCGATCAAACCCGATAAGATATAAGTTTTGAAATGAGAAAAGAAATGAATTAGAAGAGAAATGGTATACAACTGCCATCAAATATATTTGATTTAAAATTCCTTTTAGCATCAAAACACATTTAGGAACAAAGTATTGAAATGTGCATGTGTGGTGACCATAAATTGATTTTTTGCTCTACGTAGAGTCGTAAACTTAACTCAAAAGTCAATAAACTTGGGCCACCCAAATTCCTTTCTAGGAGAATAAACACATGTATTTAGACCCTTTATTGGAATCTAGCTATGGTTAATTTCCACGCATCTATAGGTTAATGCCCAAAATGCCAATAGAAAACAAAAATAACTAATATTCAAATCTGGAAATCTGATTGATCTTACTATACCCTATAGGTATAGGCAAAGTAAAGTGAGAGTCAGTTCGGAACTTTTTTAAATTGTCACTTTTTCCAAGCTTATTCGTTAATTTGAAATATCATCATTTTCTTTCCTTTTCATTGCGCCAATCATTAATCACCTATGTTACCATGGTAATCACGAACATGATTAAAAATTAAGCAAAAAGGGCCTTTAAAGCTTAATTGTCTAAACCCACTTAAAAGTAATCATAATGAATGTCATTAAAAACACCAAAGGAACTTTCTCGCGCACGTCTAAACTCTTAAAGTGCAATTACTAGTCAAAAGCAAACATAAATAAATGAAGTTTAGCGTGTTCAATTGAGTCATTTCTCAAAATGTAGTTTTGAGTTATGAAACGACTTTTAAGACTTATTGATTTTAAAAAACAATAGAAATGGGTTTTTAAATAAAGATTTTAGGCACGAGGGTTAGGAGAAATAATAGGTTAATTACCCTCTAAAGTGGGTACTTCCTCACATCCACACACATGACCACTGAAGAGAAACCATGGAAGCTGGGCTTTAACATTACATGGCCTAGAAATTAATAGGGTGAAAAACCTGTCTACATCTTTGTGATGTAAGTCATGTAACTATATTGTTGAAAATTTGTTACTATATAATAACAAGAACTCTGACGAAATTAATATGTACTTTGGTTAACAAAACGAAAAAATTTAGATAGACGACTATGGGAAATTATTGTGCACGGACTTTGGTCTAATGGCCAAGGCTATAAAAGTTCATCCGAAGGGGTTCGAATCACTGTCCTCCCTTCCCCCTCCCCGTTGATTTGTAATATTCCCAATGTACCAAAAAAAATTATTATTATGTACGATATTCAAAAGTTTCAAACAGTACTTACATATACATAGTATAATATATATATACGTACATCATCATGCTTCTTGATTAATGCAAACATATATAAATAAACATCCAAACTTCAAAATTTATAATTTGATCATTTAAACCTCTTAATTAACCTAGTTGTTCATACCAAAAGCGACTTAGGTTTTTTGATTGATGTCCTTCCTTTCCAAGTTGTTGTCTCTCATCTTCCTGTTTGTCTTTGTGTTGAAAAAAAAAAAAAAAGAAAGAAACCGAGGAATAACAAACGAAATCTTCTCCAATTTCAGTCAAAACTTTTTAATTAAGCTTTTCCTTTTAACAGTGTGAATCTACGTCTCTAGCCCCAATAGCTAAAAATTATGTGTATTCGTCAAATTCAGGATGAAAATGAAATAATGAGTAAAAATCAACATCTTTTTTTTTTGGTAAAAATATAAAAAAAAAATCAACATCTTTCCGAAAAGGGAGTTCGGATTCTTTTCACATCATATATGAAAAATAGTTCCTCTAGAAGTTGTTAATTATATTATATATTACCAAACTTTCAAAGATACCATGGAACCCTATATGGAACATTGACTAATAAATGGTAAAAAAAGTTGGAGGTTGCTTGCTTCTAGTCTATACTACTTTTCCGTGTGCCTTCTGCACAATAAGATCTTGACTTTGAAGTTTGAAAACATGCATCCTTGACTCATAAAATGGAAAAAGACTGTTTTCCATAACTTAAATTTGAATTCTTACTAAATAGTTACAACGACTTTGAGTTATACTCCATATAATTAAGAAGTACATATAGTTTTTATGTATACATCTAACCTATTCCATGAAATTAATTAATACTTTTTTTTGAAAGAAAGTTGATGTAATTTTCATTTATATAATTGAAATTACAAAATAGGTACTAGAAATTACAATAGATTGAAAAAAATATTTATCCTTCGCTTTAGATTTTGATCTCGCTTCACGATCCAAACCATCTTGATGATTTGGAATCTCAAACCCTCTTCATAAGTCTCTGGCGTGTGTGACACCTCTTCGCTCTCGTTTCTCTGTAATTCAATCAACAAAAAACTTTCAAAAGCGACACAAAGATGAGTGATTCGAGAACTCCTTTGGTTAAGTACCCGTAGATCATATAAAGTAAAATCATATCAAAACTAAGATGAACTGTTTTCAATTTATGTAAACTCGAAGACACACTGAATGTGACTAACAAATTGACTCAAAAACTCACTAAAAAAAACCAAATAACCCAATGGATCTATAGATTTGGGGATATTACTCTGAACGAAGAAAACAATGAAGAAAACAAGATATAAAATTAATTAATTTTAATTACTCTCTAATTAGTGTTTAAGAGATAAGGAAGAAGGGCAAAAGGAAGGGAGATAGGAAAGGAGGAAAAGTTGTTTTTGTTAGGCATACGTGAATTAGAGAAAAAGTTGTAAGTAAAATAATTAATTTCAGTTACAAGTTATGCATGGCACACATTCATCCCAATTTTGAACAAACATTTATGTGGAAATAGATCTCCCCATTTCCTACTAATTTACTTTTATATCTTTCCATAGTCTCACACGATTATCCTCTTATCAAAACATTGTGTAAATTCAATTTGTATGATTAAAAATCTCTATATACCCAATTACCCATTTTTGATTTTGAGGTAAGAATCTAAATTTACTATATAAAATATAAATCATTACAAATTACCAATAGGAGTAAGAGAGCTTCATAAGGTATATATACATTAATTTACCTTTTCTTTTTTTTTCTTTTTTGGGTTAAATATATACACTATTTTACTTGCTTAATTAGTTACCCACCCCACCAATATTGATAAATAATGAAGGGCAACAATTCCCTCAAAAAAAAATGAAGGGCAACAATTTAGTTCATATGTAAATTGAGGATCTTACCAAAAATGATCTTGACAATGCGGCATTCTCCTAGAAATTTGCTTCAAATCTTATTATCAAAATACTAGGTCCTATCCCTATCGTGCATACTACGTACAATCTTTCCAAACGTTGCTTTCTTGAATATAGTAGAAGATCCGTCGTGATCACACATGAAAAAAATGTTATGATTATTTTTAGTTAAAAAAATTATATTCATAAACCCATTCCAACCAAGTTAATTAATTAAGATCAACAATAAAATTTATTGTTGAGATTTTAGTATTGTTTGCACATCAATTACTTTGCTTTCATTGGGCATATTTATATTGCCTTCAAAAATATAATTTTTGTAAAAAATATTTTAAACATCACAAGATTTGATTTCCTTAATATTTTATATTTACTATTATTATTTTATGAAAGAATTGTGCCATTGTTCATGCCTAGGATATGGTAAAATAATTAAGTAGTAAAATTAATTTTAACAATGAATTAACAAATAATAATAATTCTAGTAACTTAAAAGATTTCATCAATCTTTTGATTTTGTCAGAAAATCTCTCTCTTTCCTTTTTTCCGTTCCGTTATTTTTTCTTGAAATTGAACCAAAAAAAGTTCCTTTTGATGCTTAAGCCACGTGAAATATCGCACGAGATTTGTGCGACGATTCATCACTCAGCCGTGAAAAAAGCAAAAACTGCCTTTTCTTTTTTCCCCTTTTTCTCTCCAAAATAACTCTTACCTTTTTTTTCCACGTGAGATCAAAGAAAATAATTTTTATATTTTCTTAACAAAAAATACTAATTTCACAAAAAAACAAAAAATATTAAAAAACAATTAAGCTCACCGACGACTGCCAGCTATGCAAGACAGTGAAGGGCGTGGGCCCAAACTGACACGTGGCCACGTCACCTGATGCCCTTACAAGTGGCATTGCTCTAACAAAGCTCACGTCTCCACCTACACGTGTCAGTTTAGTCCATACACATATTTTTTAATTACTCCCTATCAGGCTATTAGTACTTATAAATAAAAAAATATTATTAACATAATAAATTTTTATATAAAGAAATTAAAAAAATGTAAAAAAAAAAGGAGAAAATGGTAAAATTACAGCGCGTGTTTCCTGAAAAAACAACAGCTTACCTTGATAAACACGTCTTAAAAGAGTCATTTCTGCATCAAACTCTATAAATACCCAACTCTTTCGCCTCAGAATCCTCCTTCTTCTTCTTCTTTCTTCCTTCTCTCTTTCTTCCGTTATTATATTTCACCCTTTTACATTCCTTTTTCCTCTTTTCCCTACGATTTTTAGGGTTTCCTTCCTTTTCTCTCCTTTTCTTTCCCGATTCATAAACATATCTCTCTTTCTCTTTGTCTCTATTTCCTTCGTTGTCTTTGTTTCTGTTTTCCTGTGCGCGGCTTTTCTTTGGGTGTTGTCGAATCTCGAAAGAACTGCATTTTAGAGATCAGTTCTTGTCTGGGTTTCAACTCCTCAATAAGGTACGTCACGTTAAGATTGTCTTTTTCTTTTTTCTCCTTTGATATTATTGCACTGTTTCTCTAAACATGTCTGTATTTTTAATTGGTTTAGCTTCCTGTCAATTGGGTTTAATGATTAAGATCTATAAATATATATGTCAACGCCCATTGAGGTTCTGAAACTTTTTTTTGTTTTTGGTGAGACATGCATGTGATGAACTGATGATATTAAAAAAGAAAAAACTTTTAATTCTTTCATATGGGTTTGTTTTAATTTTTCTGATTTTTTGCTTCCTCGCTCTGGGGTTATCATTTTTTTTTTTTTAATTTATGTAGGCAGTTGTCTTCAGCTTCTAACATGGTTTTCGTGATGAATATATTTATTTTCTGGGGTTTTCTTTTCTATTATTAGAATTCATAATATTAGTTTTTAAATGGCGTATAGTATCTTTTTCTTCTTGTGGGTGCTGTTGTATATGAGAGAAGAAAAAATGATTTTGATGGCCCATTTCATTTGTTTATTTAATTTGATTTAGTACTGTAAGTTTCTATTTTGTCGGTTGCTAGCTATGAACTCTAGGTGAAGCTAGCTATATATTGAAATTTCGAAACGTGTCTTAATTTTTTTCCTTTGATATTAACCTGAACTGCTAATAAACCTCTGAACAGGTTCATGATTCTATGAGAGATTATGCCCAGAACCAGAACTTTCATTCTTTGACTTTCTTTTTTCTTCCCTTTCATGTTTAATGAATCATTATATTTTGCAATATAAAAATTTTGTTTCATTTAGTAATGTGGCTGTATTTTTTTATGGTGAGGGTTTAAAGTTAATGGTCGTTTTGGTAGTTGCAGTGTCTTGTCATTGCAAGGAGTTAATAGTACTAGTTTTGTTTTTGTGTTTTTAATATATACTATAATTTATTCAATTTCATTTTATTAAAATTTTTGATGTTGATGGCATAGATTTAGATCTGCAATTTAATCAGACATCCTTTCTCTATCAATGGCCCACTTATTTAGGTACAATATACGTGTATAATACTTTTTTTATACGTATGTGTTACGTGTGATGTAGTTGGACATAAATTGTTTGAGTCCTACAAATATATACAATTATATTTTGTCATTTCTTTTATGTTTTTTCGTAGTATTTCTTAAATGGTAGATGTATCTATCTTAAACAAAGAAATGAAAATGAGGTGACACCACATACTGTGGTGATGAAATTAGTGGGGAATATAATTACTTATGGGATACGATGAATGAAAAAGTCGCGTATTTATACATATTCTTAATACGTGTATGTTTCTAGCATTTTATAACTTTTGTCCGCCTTAGTTGGAATCACATATGGTTACTGGATACCGGAGGGTTTATACAAATATCTATATAATTTTTGTGTGATATATGGCTATGATTTTTGCTTAAAGCTTTGTATTTATAATAATCAAGGTTAGTTATATAAGAGTAATTCCAGAATTTTTCTGGTTTGTCATTTTTGTTGACAAAGCTAGAATGTCTTAATTTTTGTTTTTAGTTAATCGGTTAAAACATTTTTCACATGTCTATGATCATAGTATGACCTTTAAACAAAGTTAACAAAAAGTTACCAACTATTTTTGCCCATGAGAGTTTCTATGATTAGACATTTGATGTTCATTTTGTAATTTTTTTTTTAAACTTGGAATTTGTTGTTTGTTGTTACCAACTCCCTTTCCACAGTTCATCTAACTATTTGTTGTTTGGCCAGTTGCTCCTTTTCTCTTTATTTTACATGCCTCAGCCAAACAAGGAAACAGTAGATTGACCTTCATATGTGTGTATGGTCTTCCATAATTGTATGCATTAATATTGGTAAAAATGATTATGACTTCTTAAAAAGTTTGGTCTTGGAGAATCCAGATCAGATTGATCTGTTTTCTGTAATTATCTTCCTTAATTCCCTATTCTGTTACTGCATTTCTTATAAGTTTCCCAATAATTATTTATAGTTGAATTATTAGTATTGAATCATAGTTTATACATATCTGCTTTATAATTAATGCCTCTTTCTATTGTACTTCTTGCAGATTTAAGCACATTCTGATTTTGACAAAATTATACCTTCTTAGAGATATTCTTGCGCAAATTATGTTCTGTTACCTGCCATAAATGCGGTGCAGTTTTGGAGATGAGAAGGTATAGTATATATATATATTGAGATTGAGATTGAGATAATCTTCATATCTTGGAAATACATTATCTATAATTTCCTTTTACATTGACACACTTTGCTGTGATCACCAGTTTTCAGGAAGCCTGCGATTGATGGACTGCTCACCCACCAGTAGTGATAAGAAAACATTGAAGAGGTGGTTTTTCATAGACAAAAGGGTTGGCTAAAAAGTTTAAGGAATTCAAGATTCTTAACTTGACAGAGTTGCTGCTATAATATTCAAAGTTGTTCTAGTTTAATCCTATCAGAAGTGTACTTAGAAGTGATCTGAAGCTAATGGAGTTGAAGTCCAATCATTCATCTCCAGTCCTTACTGATCCTACTCCATTAAACAAGTCAAGACTAGGCATCCACTCCAATCTGCTGTCCTATCCACAATCAGGTGGATCTTTGTCCTCTGGCAAGTATATTACAATTCCCAGGAAGAAACCTGGAAAGCTTGATGATGTCCGGTCTAATGGTTGGCTGGATGCCATGAAATCTTCATCACCCCCTCGTAAGAAGTTGATTAAGGACATCAATATTGAGGTTGCTGCAGCAGATGATATCGATATTGCTTACTGTTCCTGGATGGTATACCTATATATATATATATTTAATTGATATGACTACTTGTTGTATACAAATTTACTAGATAAATTTGCTTGTTCTTATGCTCTGCTTCCTTGATGATTATGCCACAGATTAAATACCCATCTGCACTTAAGTCTTTTGATCAAATTTCCAAAAATGCCAAGAACAAGAAGATAGCTGTTTTTCTAGACTATGATGGTACTCTTTCTCCCATAGTAGATGACCCTGATCGCGCCTTTATGTCTGATTCTGTGAGTATGGCTGTCCATTCTGGTGCATGAATATATGATATTAATTTCTTGGTTGGCATAACTACTTTCCTTCTATTAAAAGAAAAATAAAATGAAAATGAATTTTTTGTTTTTCCAGATGCGTTCTGCTGTCAGAAATGTTGCAAAGTATTTTCCCACAGCAATTATTAGTGGAAGAAGTCGCGATAAGGTAGATGATGTAGCATTTAGGAACTCTGTTGCTATTTGGTTCACTTCTGTTCTCCTTTGTAATCTTTAGTTGGCATCAATAGGGGTCTAATTCAATGGCATTTTCATTTCAGGTTTATGAATTGGTAGGACTAACTGAACTTTACTATGCTGGTAGTCATGGGATGGACATTATGAGCCCTGTGAGCCATACAGGGTCTAATGGCCACACAAATTGCATTAGATCAACTGACCAACAGGTGAGAGGCAAATAAGATCTTGAAGAGTTCCCTCTAATTTATTGTATCCATTATTCTAAGATGATTTAAATAGGTTATCGAACTACCATTTTCACGCTAATCAATCTCTAAACTTGTATGACAGGGCAAGGAGGTTAACCTTTTCCAGCCCGCTAGAGAATTCATACCAATGATCGATGAGGTGCATAATTGTTTTGTTTAGCACAGATCATTCATTCAGTCATATTCCTTCTATATCATGCCTTAATATGATACACTAAACGCATTTGTGTTTATCCTGCAGGTTTTTAAAACCCTTGTCGAGAATACTAAAGATATCAAAGGCGCAAAAGTTGAGAATCACAAGTTTTGTGCCTCTGTACATTACCGTAACGTAGAAGAAAAGGTAAGACACAGTAGATGTGTTAATTAATATGTTAGAAACCATCCAGCATTAACTAACTAGTGCTAACTTCTAACTGTTTTTGCTCCCTATTTTCCAGAATTGGCCAATTATCGCTCAATGTGTTCATGACATTTTGAAAGACTACCCTCGTTTGCGATTAACTCATGGACGGAAGGTATGTTCATATTGCTGATAATCTGATTATACCCTTTTTTTTTTGCAGCAACATTTTCTTACTGATCTTAAGGCTTTGCCTTCTAACATACATATTTGCCTTGGGTTAGGTTTTAGAGATCCGTCCTGTTATTGACTGGAATAAAGGGAAGGCGGTTCAATTTCTGCTTGAATCCCTTGGTAAGTCTCTCTCACTCTGAATTCCAGGTTAATCCAATAAATATGCATTTTCCTTATGAATTAATGGAATTTATGTAAATTTTGATGCAGGGCTAAGTGATAGAGACGATGTGCTCCCAATCTACATTGGAGACGACAAGACCGATGAAGATGCATTCAAGGTAAGTTAATTTTCTCTAATTGCAGTTGCATTAAGTGTGACATTTAGAAACTTTGCATCAGATTCTAATACTTAAGTTAAATTGCAGGTTTTGCGAGAAGGAAATCGGGGTTATGGGATCTTGGTGTCTCCAGTACCTAAAGAAAGCAAAGCATTTTACTCTCTTAGGGATCCATCTGAGGTAGAATATAATATTTTCATGCTCAAGGATTCTTGTAATGAGACCATAAATGTATCCATATACTGATATATGGACTTCAATGTGCAGGTGAAGAAATTTCTCAAGGCTTTGGTGAGATGGAAGAAGTTTGAAGAAGCTTAGGAGCATTTTAGTTTGTATTTGCAAATAAATATTGCATTTAATTGTTATTTAGATTTAGCAGTAATCCATAAATTAATTGATCCAGTCATTCCAGTTGGCCACAATTATTTGCCAATCTTTGTTAGAATTTTGAAATATATCATTTGGCAACAAATCATTTATATATAAATGATAATTTTACCTTTATGTATAGCATTTTTCCCGTTTACGACTTTGGGCCAATGTAAACCTCTTTGATCCTTTTGGGCTTTTCCTAATCCATTATTCTCATCTTTTCCAAACCCAAAGGTTGATTATGGACCGTTTTTCTTCAATAGTAAAAAAATCTTTTGTTCGAGCCTCGAGGTCGATAATTAAAAAAAACCGAAGGAAAATACAAAGCAAACACTTGAGAAGTTGAGATTTCTCAATTTCTGTCTTTTTTTTTTTTATTTCTTATAAATAAAACAGAAGATGTTGGCCCAAAAAAAACAGAAGATGAAACTCAATAGCAGCATGACGGAGAATCCAAAGAGAGATGTCGCTATCAAATCAAAGCCCAATAGGCCCATCCGAATAAAAATAAAATTTGCCCCTTCGATATTTTCATCACTTTATAGTTTATAGGAAGATAAAAAAAAACCCGTCAATATGAAACAATTTAAACATTATTTTCCAAAAAAAAAAAAGCATGATTTACAATTCTTTTCCATCTCAAATATTAATCTTAAATGTTTGGTATGAAAAAAATGAACAAATAACCAGGTATCAAGCTTAGCTGTTTTTTTTTTCTTTTGCTATCAGGTATTTGGCCTGATAGTAGAATGTTGAATTCTTAGTTTTAGTTTACCTAAACCAAGAGGTCTTAGATTCAACTCTCACGACATGTGAGTTTGTTTGTAATTTATTTGTTTATTGGGTAGGTATGTAGTTTATATATGATATAGTTTCTAGTTTGCATTGAATTCTCATTTAGATGTTTGAGTATAGAGATTTATTTGAATTGTAATGAGATTTCACTGAGTTTGTTTGTTGGGGAAGGGGCTTGTTGGCTGATAGATTATCATTTTTGTATTGTAGCTAATCATGTAGCGGTATATGGGTCTTCCTGTGCGTTTGTAATCCCAATCTCTTTAAAAAATGAAAATGATTCTTATCTCCAAAAAAGCTTAACTGCTTTTGTCTTTTACTTTTTAAAAAATGTAGATTACTCAATAATCTTCATAATTAGTACTACTTTTTCTTATAAATAATGTTTTTTCCAAGTTCTAACTACATTAGCCATAGGTAATAAGATACGTATCTTCTTCCCAACTAAATGATTCTTATAAATACTAGCATTAGGGTAATAAACTTACTAAGTATTAATTAAAATTCATAAATAAGTTATCTAAAAAAATAATCATAAATAAGTTGAATAAGATCAATAAATAATCCCGTATCGACAATTCAGACAGCGCCAACTATTACAAAAACTACTGTATTATTATTCTTATCCATTAAAATATCCGAAACTTTATCAAATTTCACTAAAACTACCCAAAAGAAAAACATTGAAAAACTCAAACCTCCATTAAAGAAATTCCACCTGTCATCTCTACCCATTTCTATATAAGTTTACAGTACAAAAGAAAATAAATTTCCCGTTACTTCTCAATCTCTCTCTCACACAGAAAATGTCACTCTCCTTGCAATCTCCGCCTTCATCATTTCTCTCTTCTTCTTCATCTTTAGCAAAATCGAGAGTAAGATTCGGAAACGGGTCTTCTTCTTCCACTCTACTCTTCAAGTTCAACAGATCACTTCCAGTTATTCGTGCTTCCTCGGGTTCCTCTTCTTCCCTCGACACTGGTTTTTTTTTTCTCTCTTCTCGTTCTAGATCTTTTGATTGAATGTGTGAAGTTTTAGTTATATTTTCGGTTCCTTTTCTAATTTGTTATGGCTTTATGGTAAATTTCAGGGTTGAGTACTGAATTGGATGCTGTGTCTACTTTAAGTGAGATAGTTCCTGACACTGTGATCTTTGATGATTTCGAAAAGTAAAGATTTTTTTTTTTTTTAATTCTTAGTTTTGGAATCGAAATTCATTGAAAAGCCTGAGTTTATCATACTAATTAATTAAAATCTATAGGTTTCCACCGACTGCTGCAACCGTTAGCTCTTCATTGCTGTTGGGTATATTGAGCCTTCCTGATACCATCTTTAGAGTAAGCATTTGCATTCAACATTGAGCTGGATATATCTATATTTATATACGTCAAAGAATTTGCAGTTAAATTTTTGTTCTTTTTGGGTTTAATTAGAATGCTGTTGATATGGCTTTGGCGGATTCAACTTGTTCTGCGCTGGACAATCATGAACTGAGGTTGTCTTGTTTCGTTAACAAGGTTCGCGCTTTAACCCTTTGAATTGATTACTAAGTCCTAAACGCCTAAACCCAAAAACAAGCGAAAAGAGACTGGAATTGCACTGTTAATTTATTTAGACGTTTGCTTGTTCATCAAGTGTAGGCATTAGTAAACGTTGGTGGTGACTTGGCAAAGTTGGTTCCTGGTCGAGTTTCAACCGAAGTGGATGCACGTCTGGCTTATGACACACATGGCATTATTAGAAGGGTATTTACTTTCCTCCTGTGTCCATTTGTTTTTTCTTCCTGAATCATGATTCTGTTGTTTGATATCTCAATCAATGCCAATCAATACTAGTTGATGAAACAATCTTATTTCTTGATACAGAATTTGAAAAATGAGAAATGTATTGCAATTTATTTGTTATACATCATTTATGTTATAAAAAACATGGCGATAGTAGGTATATTTACACTCGTTATAAAACATACATTATATCTTATGTAATGTAAGAATCAAGCTGCCTTTCTAAGGCTTGGTACTTTCTTTAAATAGTCATACTAATAATACTGTTCTATTTTACCTATATGTTGTACTAGCTTATTTTCCCTGTTTTTGATTTCTTATGCTATCTGATGCTGAAAGCATAATAAAATATGCAGGTGCATGACTTGCTGAAGTTGTATAATGATGTCAATGTTCCTCCTGAGCGTTTATTGTTTAAAATTCCTTCAACTTGGCAAGTGAGTACCTCAGAAAACTATCCATGAAAACATTTTTGCAGACATTGAGTCTTAAGTCTTGATCATAAAAGCTAAACGATTCTTGCTCTTGCTTGTTGGTGATACAGGGAATAGAGGCCTCAAGATTGCTTGAATCTGAGGGCATACAGACTCATTTGACTTTTGTTTACAGGTATATCATTATGAAGACAACGCTCTTGCTTGATTATTATATAATTAGAGGGAATGACCTCCCTCGGGAGATTTTGCTTTTGTCTTCTTTTTTTCTAATCATTGCTTGTTCTTCTTTCAGCTTTGCTCAAGCTGCAGCTGCAGCTCAAGCTGGTGCTTCTGTTATTCAGATCTTTGTTGGCCGTCTTAGGGTAAATGTTTTTCATTGATGACTTTCTTGTGCAAACCTTGATTTTTTTGTTACCCATATAACACATTGTCATTCTTCAGGACTGGGCACGCAATCATTCTGGTGACCCTGAGATTGATGCTGCTATTCAAAGAGGAGAGGATCCTGGGTTGGCTCTGGTTAGTTGAACATTTATCTTCGAAGTTTGAACTTTTCGGGTTTAATGGGATTTTGGTTGGGAGTGAATGTAAAACATGTTTCTGTCAGTAGGTTTGCTCGTTTTATTATTGTAATGTAATAGCAGAAAAAACTTGAAATGAATACATTTGTAACCTGCCTGCAGGTGACAAAAGCTTATAACTATATTCACAAATACGGGCATAAATCAAAGCTTATGGCAGCAGCAGTTAGAAACAAGCAGGATTTATTCAGTCTGCTGGGGTATCATATGAAAAAACTCTTATCCATTTTTATTGGGTGATTATTAACAATCAAATTCTGATATTATGTCTCTTAAATCAAATTCCTTTCAGGGTTGACTATATCATTGCACCCTTGAAGGTATTGCAGTCACTCAAAGAATCAGTTACTGCTCCAGATGAGAAGTACTCTTATGTAAGGAGGCTATCCCCCCAGTCTGCTGCCAGCTACAATTTCACTGCTGAAGAGGTCTGCTTTCTTTCCATAATTTTGATTGCCAACCCAGAAAAAGTGTGGAAAATTTACTGCACATAGTAATAAAGTGATGCTATTGATGTTGTAGTGGTTTCACCAGGACATTGCATTCATGAATTTATACTATGAAACTGCTCCTTTGCTAGGTTCTAGTACTATAGCTTTGCAGAAATAGCCTGTATAGAGTATCAGCATGTCTTGGAGTTTGGCCTTTAATATGTGTATAATTAATCACTTCTATACGTATGGGCATGGAATTTAATCACTGCTTTCTATATCCCTTGCCGTGATCTCCAATCACCTTATTGCCAGCCATTATCCACAACTACATCAGGGTTTTCCTCCTCATCTGGCTCGTTTCTATTTGTAATGAATTAGACCATCCATCTCTTTATACTGCTACCCTCTAAGCCATGAAGACTATAACCTTCCGTACTTGTAACAGTACAGTTTCATTTCTTTGAGAAATATTCACCCTTGTCTAGTAGTCTTCATTCCTGTGTTAAACTAGAATGAGCAAAGCATGAGGTCTGCTTGTTATGATAATCTATAAAAAACACCATGAACAGTTTGTTGACAATTGATATGGTTTCTATCTTCAGCTCGTAAAGTTCGACCAATTAAGCCTCGCATCATCAATGGGACCTGCATCTGTGGAGCTTCTGGCTGCTGGATTGGATGGATACGTTAATCAGGCAAAGCGAGTCGAGGAATATTTTGACAAGATTTGGCCACCTCCAAATGTCTAAAGTAGCTCAAGTCCATGCTTTGAAGCACATCACATCTGACACAGAATAAGAGGATGTTGCCAACTCCATATATGTTGTTAGCAACACTTTTTCCATTTGCAGAGCACCTGAGTTGGTTTTTTAAAGCTTTGATGTTAATTCCACATCTTTTTAGTTATCATTGAACTCAGTTCTGATGTTGTCCTCTGCCCATGAATTGTACTGAAGTTCACAGCAAAAGCTTTCCTTTCCAATCAACTGTTTTTTATATTGGGAGATAGAATATGGGTTTCTAAATCCAATCCTATGGGCAAAAACCTCCGGCTACGGTGTTGGGCCTATGGGTCCAGACTCTAAATATTGGGCTAGGCTTGTTTTTGGGCTTTTGTTAAGAAGCTTGAAAGCAGAGAAGTTTTAAACCCATTTTTCAAACAGGTTTCGGTGTCGGTATTCAAGCCCAATAATTTGAAATAGCCTGTGATGAAGGTCCATTGACTACCTTATGTACTCTTTCAAAAGAAGAATGAATAACACTAACAAGTGGTTTGGCACTTATTTCCCAGTAAAGTTTCGGATACAAGTCTTGTGAATTGAGAAAACTATTGTTGGGAACCCCCCATAATGGGCACAGTTAGTTGTGAGTTTTGTACTATTGTGCTATTCAACTGTCTATCTGACTGTTTTGTTAAAAATAAAAATTTATTAAATTTGTTTTTTTGCTCAATCTGGTCCTGTTTTTGTTCAATTACTCCTTGAACTCTCAATTTGAGACTTTGTTGTCCCATGAATAACAGACATTATGTCAAATATGAATTGAAGTTCTTGTTGTTTAGAGGACAAAATGTCAAAATTAATGTCTCAAGAAAGAAAGAAACAAAAAAAAGGAAAACAAAAAAGCCTGTTTTGCCCTAGAAAATCTCTATATAAATGAAAAGGATACAATCCAGGCAGGCCGCAGGCATATTTTTGAGAGGGAAAGGGGAAAAAAGTTTCATCATGAGTGGAGTATCAATTAGCATTCCAGATGATATATGCATAGAAATCCTGGAGAGATCCTGGAGAGATTACCGGTCAAGTCCTTGTACGGTTCAAGACTACATGCAAATCATGGAAATCTTTGATCTCCGATCCCTATTTCGTCGACCATCACTTAAATCGATCCGCCGCCAGATGCAGGAAACTAGTAATCTTCGAAGAATTATTGGACAACTCATCAAACTCGAAGGTCCATTTGCTCGATTTGGGGTACCCAAGTCAAAGTCAACCAACAATTTTGGAGTTTCCAACCACTGTACCTTTATCAAACCATAAACTCTACCGAGATGTATTTAATTTACGTTGTTGTAGTTTTAGGGGTTTGTTGATTGTAGGCTCGGACTCGGATGATCCGGACAGTTGGCTTTCCGTTTGCAATCCTTGTACTAGGCAAACATGGAACCTTCCCGACCCACCAAACTACAAATACTATTATTCTGCTGCACTTGGATATGATTTCTCCGTCAAAACTCTTAAGGTAGTGATTATTGGGGAAATATGTGGCTATGGTCGCCACGAAATTGCGGTATATAATGTTAAAACAAATTCTTGGACACCCTTTGAAGTGGAAATCGAAGATGATGATGAAACTTTCTTTATTTTTTGGAGATACGCTTTAACCCTTGCTAATGGAGCACCCCATTGGGTGAGAGTTGGTTACTGCTGGAACATGTATGGTATTGTATATTTTGATTTTTCAAAGAATGAGCTCATCAGGATTCCAATGCCTGATACTAATTATGATCCCTTAACAATATATCCACACCTATTTGAAATGGAAGAGCGCCTTTGTATTGGATATTTTCCTGGCGTTCATGGATTCAAAATTGATATATCCATGGTTGAAATATGGGTAATGATGGAGCATGGTGTGGAGGAATCTTGGACAAGATTGGCTCTCTCTCCTGACCAAATGCCTCCCGGAAATGAAATTCAACCAATTTCGTTTGCACAGGATGGTATGGTTTCGTTAGTCAAAGAGGATGATAGCGTAGCCATTTAAATTGGCAAGGAAAGACGAATTGAAATTGAAATAAAAGATATGCCAATTTTCCTTTTCACAATGCTAGCAAGTCCATTCGTTGAGAGTTTGGTTTCTATTTAGATACTAGTTTTTCCAATGTATCTTTTTCTTTCTCAGTTAATTATGGCTGCATATACGTAAGCCATTTAGATACTGTATAGATGAAATTATTAGAGCAGCTATGAAATTATTATGTATCTTTTCTATAATTTTTTCTTAATTAAGCAATTTATTACCCAAAAAGTAGAAAGTGGTTTACAATCATGATGAGAGTAGGGACCATGTTTTCTTTACTTGCTGTTTAAGGTTTTAAGGGGAAGTTTTTCCTCACTACTATTTTGAAACTTGAATGAACTTGTTACTGTTATCAAGTTAGATACTTTAAAGGGCAGCAGAGGAGGTATTTGGAAAAATTGTAGACATGATCAGATTTAAGCTTCATGGCTTTGTTGGAGTCTCGAGTATGTGAATAAGAGGTTTTGTCAGAATTGGGGCTTGAATGTTTTAGGAATTAGTTAAGCTTTTGCTTCTGTATAGTGCACTGTTTCTTGTGTTTTCTATAATCATAATAAGTGTAATTGCTACAATTGGCATGGAATTATTATGGAACCCCAAATTCCTAGTAGTACGTAATTGACAACATAAAAAAAGTTGAATCCAAATTCTATGTTATTTAATTTCAAAGTTACTTCAATTCTCTTCTAAATGGAGTGACCCTTTAATTTACTCATAAATTTCAACCGTATTTTATTTTCAATGGAGTTTATATCTCTTCTAATTCCTAGTAGTGCTAGAATTGTTAACATCCATATCCGTGTTTCTTCATTATTTATTGTTGTAATGTAATTCTGAAGTTAGAAGGATTTTGCCTAGTGTAAGGGTCCCCTGCTTTGCTCTGTATTTGTTCAAGCAAATTATGACTTTTATTGGTGTCATGAGTTAGTTCATCGGACATGGCATTAAAAAAACAATAAAATTTATAAAGAAATTCAAATTAGATTTAATCAAATAAACATGGTTAATTGCTCAAATTGAACCCTAACATTTGCGACAATACTCAAATAAGGGCTTAATCTTCTAATTTGGTTAATTAAGTCTCTGATGTTGCAAAATCGGTTCAAATCAGTTCTTAAAGTCAATTTAAGTCCCTAACGTTTTCGGTAAATATTCATAATTGATTGCATTACACCTCAAACAATTTTTTTTAATATCTGTTTTATCCATTCATAAGATTATGTTCGAAAAACTGTTTAAAAGCATTATTGGTGTGAAATATTGTTTCTTACTTTATTCATGCGGTTCGAAGTTTGAAGCCAATAGTACGATGACATGAGGAGAGGAGTCATGTTGAAGACTCAAAGAATGAATAATAACCGCAAAATAAATCTTAGGCGCTATTATGTGGACAATTACAAATAATGCTTAAATTAAAATTAGACAATTTCTAATGCTTGGAGTTGGAATCTAGATCGATGTTTATTACTTTATTCATTCATGTGGTTTGAAGTTTGAAGCCAATAGTACCAAACCCTTTTTTTTTTTGGCCATATTAATAGTACCAAACCTTCAGGTGACTGAGAGGAGTCATGTTAAGGAAGATTCATAGAATGAATAATAACCACTAAATCAATCTTTAGGCTAAATTACGTGGACAAATAATGATGTTTAATTAAAATAGAAACTTTCTAATGCTGGAATCTGGGATTGAAAAGCCCAGTATCTTAACAAAAATCAAACACGTAAGCCTCAATAATTCATTGTATTGGAGTAAGAATGCATAATTATGTCATCCTATCAATTTTAGTCTCAACTGTAACTCCAACTTTTGTTTACCCCACCATTAATCATGCCACATGTAATCATATTCCTCGGCAATAATACGAAGAAATATTGCAAGTCTCTCGGCCTCATCTACCAACTCTGCCACTATTTTAATGAATAATTGGAAGCCAAAATCATATTAATGTAGAAATACCTTCCAACTCGATTTCATTGGCCCACATTTACGACAAATCGGTGATCTAGAGTTATAAAAATTAATCAAATTTTTTTAATTAAAAATAAACAATCATGATGAATATTGGACTCTTAGTTCCAGCCTACCCAGACATGCCATCAGGCATTTGGCCTGGTGGTAGAGTATTGGACTCTTAGTTCCAGCCTACCCAGATCATGAGGTTTAGATTCAACTCTCACGGAATGTGAGTTTGTTTGTAATTTGTTTGTTTATCTGGTAGGTAGGCAGTTTATTTATGGTATAGTTTCTAGTTTTGGTTGAATTCTCATTTAGATATTTGGGCATAGAGATTTATTTGAATTGTAATAAGATTTCATTGGGTTTGTTTGTCGGGGAAGGGGTTTGTTGGCTCATAGATTAGCGTTTCGGTAATGTAGCTAATCATGTAGCGTTGTACGGGTCTTCCTGTACGTTTGTAATGTCAATCTCTTCAAGAAATGAAAATGATTCTTATATATATAAAAAAAATAAACAATCATTCATTCCCTCAATTTCCTTGGAGGGCCAAAAAAATGCATGTGAATCTCGCATGTGGAAACATGCAGGACCAGGCAAGAATAAAAAGGCAGGAACATGCGATCTGGGTCATGACCTTGTTTTTATTGAGGTTTAATTTGGTGTATTATCTATTTATTGTTTTGGTTTTATCTAAATAATGGGAAGCAAAATGGGAAATAAACACCAATCATCTCAAACGTACACTGAAGAAAGAAGTTAAGGGTCATTTTCATTTGTCATAATAAAACTTTTTGTCCGATTAATAATTTATGTGAGAGATCAATTTTTGCCACATCTTTTTGTGTTGGCAAATTGCCTAGCTCTTTTTTATTTTTGTGGTTATTAAATTATTAAAGAGAGGTGAAATGAAATTGGTGGCTGAGGACGAACCATTTCTTTTCGAATCCTAATCAGCACTTAGTCATATTAATTCTAGTTTAAATGAATAATTGCCGGACCAAGACTATATAGAGGTTTCTCTTCAATTTAAACTAAAGTACCTAACAAATCTAGTTTATTAGTAACTCTCTCTCGATCCTTCTTTTGTCTTGGTAGAGTCACTATCTACTATCATTACAATTTTGGAAAAAACCAATCATCAAATTAATTAAGTTTAGCTTAGCTTCATATGTTTAAAGACGATTTGAAATTAAATATATTAATTAATCTACTTAATTTGAGTTATAATAGTTTATTTTAGGGAAAAAGTCACTCTACTTTTTTTCTAGTACTATATGGAGTATTAAAATATATATATTAATCTACCTTTTCATAAAACCTTGTCTGTAAATTCTAAACTGTTTGACTGTGTTTTTGTAATTCGAACTTCAAAAGTGCCTAATATAGTTGAATTAAAATGAGAGTTTTCCAATCAAACCAATTATAGGTACAAATGATTGTTACTTTTAATATAGATATAGATATATACTACGAATCTATGATTTAATCCCCTCCAACGTGTCATTAGAGTTTTCTAGAATGGTTAAACACTGATTATATTGAAGAAAATTAGGATTAGCCACTCAGATTAATCCAACTAATTTACCTTAATTCTTTGCTTTCAAAGTTTCATGTGCAATTATTGGCATGAAACTAAATCTTCTTTTACCCGACCAAAATCAAATTATAAAAAATTTGGGGTTTCAAATCTTAAAACTGAACTCTGAAACAAGATACACGAGACTTGTCCAACTTCTGTCTTGTCTCCAACTTTTTTCATGGATAAAATTATGAGCTTTACATATAATTTACAGTAATTCACAGCTAAGACATGTCAGTTACAGACTTAAAACAGTTTTACCAAATTTCATATAAAAAAATTTTAATTTGGCAAATTTTTATTTCTGTTTTTTTGTCTTTGCCTTTTCTTGGTCCCAGTCAATAAGGTAAACCACCCACTTCATTTCCCAGTAAAGAACTGCCCATATATAGCAGTGAGAAGCTAGGCCCTCAAAAAAAACATAGCATTCCTCACTTTTCTCTCTATATCCATAATATCCTCTGTTTTCTCTTTTCTTTGATCCGTTTTTTTTTAGCCAAATTTACAAACAATGGCGGATACCAATCCATTCCTTCCGGTCTCTACTTCCGACGAGTCCTTTCCAACTCAAAGGAGACCCATCAAACAACAACTCTTAATCATTTTTGGGTTGTTATCGGTTGGATTGTTTGCGGCATTTTTGCTAGGAAGCAGTAATGGGTCAGATAATGCTTACCTACAGGAAAATGAACATGGTTCATTGGATATGTCGACGTCGGCCTCCGGGAAACCGGAAATATTGAGGCCGTTGACGCCTGCGGCGGCTGCCGGAGTATCGGAGAAAAAGAACATGCGTTTTGCTGCCAAGCTTGGTGCGGAATCCGTGGCGTTTCCATGGAACAATAGCATGTTGTCATGGCAGAGAACAGCTTTTCATTTTCAACCTGAAAAGAATTGGATGAATGGTAAGGCGGAAGTTTCCTTTTCTCTTTTCCTGTTAATTGTTCTATAAAGTTAAAATAAAAGTGCCCCACCTTTTGAATAGCTCAATAATACTCAAAAAGGTAGAGATCAAAATATTTTTTTTCTTTTCTTGTAAAAACAGATTTCAGCTTTCAGCTATGATGAAATCATGTTTTTCAAATTATAAAGAAAAATGGGGTTGATTCATTTTTAGATTTATGATGATTTGATTTTACTACTTTACATAATTCACATTACATATGCTGATTTTTGTATGTTTCGGAATTTTTTGTATGGGTGGCGCTTATGCTTTCTTGCTCATTGACGTTGGAATCTGCTTTGTTCTGCCTCAGATCCTAATGGTAAGAACTCATTTTCTAAAAGTTATAATTATTGCTTTATCTCTATTATATGATTTTGCTTATTTAACTGTTTTCCTAAGATTAAAAGAGGAGACCTTTTTGAAGAGCATTTCTTATTCGAAAAGGAACTCTCGTAGCAACTATAGTTAATCTACATACTACACTTTCTGATTGATTAAAACATCATTTGAAAATTACAGATTGAATAATATTACTAGCTAGTCAAAATCAAAACTCGAAAATATTATCAATAATTGTAAAAGTTGGAAGATGGAGCCCACATTCTTTTTCTATTTGTTGAATATTTACTCAGTACTGTGTAAAATGTTCAAATAGTAGTTTTAAATGGTAATTATGAAATGAATCTCGAAACAGATTCGTTGAACCAAATGAATATTTCGAATTGAATGAAATAATGGTTACATGTTCATATTAATATACAGTTCATTGCCTAAATCCCAGCACAAATTTCTGCATTTTGTGAAGCTGGATTGTAACGTGCACATGACTGGTTTCAAAGTTATTATATACTACTGACCATACTACTATTGTAAAAAATTATAGAAAAGCCTGTCAAATTGTAGTCTTTTTCCATTAGAAAAATGATAAAGCTCCAATAGTTTTCTTCTTTATATCTGCAAGAACAGAGTGGATAACTGGAATTTAAGAACTTCGATGATTGGCCCAATGATCTGTTGGAAACTGTGAAAGAAGAGGAGTTACTAATATACTACTAGTAGTATTATTAAATTAAAAAAATTAATGATGCACCAGCAAGAAAAATGAGGTTCTTGTCCATATCTTCTTACAGTTACAGCATGGATATGTTTTTTTTTGTGACAACTAAGCTTTGGTTTTTTTTTTTCCTGTCACTTTTAATCCGATAATTTAATTTCATGGCAATAATCAGTTCCAAATTTCTAAAAATTCGAATTGCCAATTAATATTACAGGTCCATTGTTCTACAAGGGATGGTATCATTTCTTCTACCAATACAACCCCAATGCCGCCGTGTGGGGTGACATTGTTTGGGGCCATGCTGTTTCCAGGGACATGATCCATTGGCTTCACCTCCCATTAGCCATGGTCGCCGACCAATGGTACGACGAAAACGGCGTCTGGACTGGTTCCGCCACCATTCTTCCCGACGGTAAAATCGTTATGCTATACACAGGATCCACCAAAGAAGCTGTCCAAGTTCAAAACCTCGCTTATCCAGCTGATCACAACGACCCTCTTCTCATTAAATGGGTCAAGTACTCCGGCAACCCTGTTCTAGTTCCTCCGCCGGGAATCGACGACAAGGATTTCCGTGATCCCACCACCGCCTGGTTAACTTCCGAAGGCAAGTGGCGAATTACCATTGGGTCAAAGATCAATAAAACCGGCATCGCTTTGGTTTATGATACTACGGACTTCATTAACTATGAAAAAATTGATGGGTGGCTTCATGCTGTTCCGAACACTGGCATGTGGGAGTGTGTGGATTTTTTCCCTGTTTCGAAAACAGAAGGAAATGGATTGGATACTTCCGTTAATGGCCCTGGAATTAAGCATGTGGTTAAGGCTAGTATGGATGATGACAGACATGATTACTATGCCATTGGGACTTATTATGAGAAGAATGCGACATGGGTTCCTGACCATCCTGAAATTGATGTTGGAATTGGTTTAAGGTATGATTATGGAATTTATTATGCTGCCAAGACTTTCTATGATCAGAACAAGAGTAGAAGAGTTTTGTGGGGTTGGATTGGTGAATCTGATAGTGAAGCCGCTGATGTTCAGAAGGGATGGGCATCTGTTCAGGTTATTTTTCCCTGTTTCATCTAGATGTAAAAATCAGATTAATTTCTTCAATTTCTTTACCTTGTTTCTAATGTGCTGATTTTAATTTACAGAGCATCCCAAGGACAATTGCGTTTGATTATAAGACTGGTACTCATTTACTTCAATGGCCAGTTAAGGAAATTGAGAGTTTAAGGTTGACGAGCAACGAATTCAACCAGGTAACAGTCCTGCCAGGATCAGTTGTTCCACTGGAAGTTGGTTCAGCCACTCAGGTTTGTCCTTTATCTTTATCTTTTTGCTTTTTTTACCTCATCTGTTATCTAGAGTTTGTTATTACGAATTCGGATTCGATCCGCGTTACGCACCTGATTTTGATGGGTGAGTCTGCCAACAGGGGCAGCTAAGTATGCAAGGTCTCAAACCCGAGACCTGTTTAAGCTTGAACAAGCCACTTACCACTTCTAATTCCGCATTGGTTGTCCTTTTATCTTTGGAAACCGTGAAACATGGCATGTTATGATTTGTAGAACAAGATCATGTTAACTAAAACGAAATGTCTGACAATTTGACAGTTGGATATCATGGCCGAGTTTGAGGTAGATAAAGACGCTTTGGAGAAAGCAACTGGGTCCAATGCTACATTCAGTTGCCAAACCAGCAATGGAGCTTCTGAACATGGGGCATTGGGACCATTTGGGCTTTTGGTTCTGGCCGATATGAGACTGAGAGAGCAAACTCCCGTATACTTCTACATTGCCAAAGGATCAGATGGCAATCTCAACACTTTCTTCTGCAATGACATAACTCGGTATGAATCTAACAGTTCTTAATTGTTTCACTTGAGTCAGTTAATCAGAATTCAGACAGTTAAGACTTACCATGTTCTGTTCTTTTAGATCATCTGTTGCATATGATGTCGAGAAACATATTTACGGGAGCTCTGTTCCGGTACTAAAAGACGAAAAATTGTCAGTCAGAATATTGGTGAGCTAAATTTAAAACTTGTTCCTTCGTCCTTCCTATTGCCAATGTGAAGTAGAATTATAGACTGATCAATATAAATGAAAATGTGTAACTTTTTTGCAGGTGGATCATTCAATAGTTGAAAGCTTTGCTCAAGGTGGAAGAACAGTAATTACATCTAGGGTTTATCCTACAGAAGCAATCTATGGAGCTGCTAAATTGTTTTTATTCAACAATGCTACCGATGTCAGTGTTACTGCCTCACTTAAGATATGGGAAATGAACTCTGCATTCATTCGGCCTTTCCCAACTGATGAGATGTAAAATGATTTATCCAAAACCCTCAACCATTCATTAATTTTTGCACTTGTTCGACCATCGTATCTCATCAATTTTGATGGGAAATGGGAATGGAATTAGATATATATCGTTTAGGAAGAGTAAAAATGGAAGGAAATGTGCAAAGATTTGTAACTGCAGAAAGCTTGAGATTGAAATATCATCTGCCCCTGCATAGGAGTCGCATTGTAAATTGCACATTCTTCCTTTTCTTTTTTCTTTTTTTAATCTTTTTTTGGTTACAATGAGAGGAGAAAGAGGAAGGCGGAGCTCAAACCGATCCCATTCGGATTTTGATTTCCGCATCCCGTACCATTACATAACTTCCTCAACCTCGTTCTATTTTTTTTGATTGAAGATAATAAATCACATGATTTATGTCCAAGCATTATCGTTGGTGAAGTTTCTGAGCCTCCTGTTTTCATTGCTTGAGAGGTGATTTGATTAATGTGAAACGTGATTTCAATTTTTGAAGAGAAAAAAGAACACCAAAGCCTTACAAGATTTGGGCCTAGAAATTGATTAAAAAAAGGACAGCAATCATAAACAAACATATCGAAGCCTAGGCCTTGGCCCATAATCTAGTAAATTGGACATTAATGCATAGTTCAGTGGGGGGTTAATTGGGCTGAGTTGACTTGAGAGTCCACATGCAGAGAGATCCAGCCCATTCGGTTTTACACGACTCAATTCGCTAATACTACACGAACCATATTTGTGTGTCCCATAATTATATAGGCTTTGTAGTTTGTTTTGATATTTATTTTATATTTTATATTTCCACATTTATTATACTCATTTTTTCTGTACATGTAATCATCATCTTCTTCGAGGACATTAAAAAGGTCAAAAGCCAATGGCCTATATAAGGAGAGAAACCAACAAGGGGATGGATCAAGTGGTAAGCGGCTTGTTTCAGTTTAAGCATGTCTCGGGTTCGAGATCTTGCGTACGCAACTGTCCCTGTTGGGAGACTCACCCACCATAACCAGGTGCACGACGCGGGTCGGATCCGGATTAGTCAGGGCAAAGCCTTGGATACCGGATGGGATACCAAAAAAAAATATAAAGAGAGAAAAATAAACCGACAGCAAAAAAAAAATTGGAAAACTACATATCAATTGTCCCTTATACAATCTTAAATTCATCTAAATTCTAATTGCATTATTATATTCCGCTTTAATTATGATGTTGATTAACTTTCATTTCATATTGTTATGAAGAAATGAAGAGAGCTTTCCATGTCAATAAATTACTACATGCTTGGGCATTGAGGTTAGCTAGTCTACAAATCTTTGTCTCCTTACCAACGGGCCATCTGGGGGCTGAATTTGGTTCACAAATCATAGTGGAAAGTGTAATATAAAACAAAATAAAATTTTTATTGACTTTTATAAATGGTGGAACCAATCACTGCTGGATTTGCGGGAACTTTTTTCCATGAGCACGAGACGAGCTCTTCCTCATGCTCACAAACATAATTTTAAAACTCATTTTTCTAAGGAAGAACTCAATCAACCTAACCGATTATTTAAGTATATATTTTTTGTTTATTGGAGTTAATTTAAAATTTTGATTGATTAAATAATGTAATAGTTGTGTCTATGTTGACTTCGAACTCAATTAAGGTATATATATAATATGAACGATAGTCCAAGCAGAATGTTTCTTGGATTTTGGGAGGATAATAATAATAATTTTTCTATATAATATACTGCAGAATGTTTCTTGTCCGCTTGGGTTTTGGAAAGATAATAGTAATTTTTAATATGAACAATACAATACTCCAAGTAGAATGTTTCTTGTGATCAATCTTGGAAGGATAATAATAATAATAATTTTTCTATATAATATAATGTTTTTATTTAGGTAGTTCATACTTCATATTACTTTTTTGCTATTATAAGAAATATATATTACTATACTTTTTTGCCCAACCTTTTTTTAAGTTTTGTGCGACAGCATTCTTCCATGTGCCGTGGGGAGTGGATGTGGGGACTTGAGTGTGGAGTAGTGCAGGTGCTTAATTATGTTGCTATGGTGATAAGATTTCATTAAAATAATAACTATATACATTCAATTCAATTCCAAATCCATGTCATGCCAACTACGTACGCACCATATACACCAAAACCTTCTCTTTTACTAATTTGAGAAAGAAAGAAAATCATGCAACAATATGGTACACAATTTTGCAATAATTCATAGCATATAATTTGAATCCTCTCCTCTCTGCCTTAATAAAAATCAAGCAAAATAGGAAACAATACAATAATGTCCTAAATTAAATGCTAGAGTGGGGCAGTTGGGTTGGAGCCAAAATAATCGATTACTTAAAAATGGCAGTGAATGATTATATTGTTAAAGAAGGATTAATGGTTTATAATAATTATGAACTTAATATAATTTTTTTTTAAAAAAAAAAATCACCACTGGCATTGTCCTTTATAACACGCATCATGATTCTTTTTATTTTTTTTTTTGTGTTTTAGGGTGAATGAATTGGTTATATTTTGGTTTAGCTGGGTGTAGAAGATTTAGGGTGCCTCACACAATTATGGATCTTTTTTCTGGTCTTGGCCTTTTGTCCTCACCTTAATACAGGATTTATAACATATATACACCTTCTCAACATGTGATGTGAAATCATCGAGTATTTTTTATACAATAATAGAGCACTATTTCTTATTGTGTAGTCCATAATTTCGTATTAAAAGAAAAAAAAATTGGAAACTACATTCAGTCTTGGACCAATAAAACATGCACATATACCCTAATAATTAAACCCAAAATGATAACCTCTCGTCTTGGTCCAAGAACCAATTTCTTCTATCTACTAATCTTCCTTGGAAAAAGAGGTTTTATGTGTAATATCATTATATTAATCCGCTTTAATTTGTTTTCTTAGGTTTCAATTATAAATTATTGCATTTGTAATTGCCCTAATAGTATATATATCTATATGAAAAGGCAAAATCAGTAGAAAGGTAATGGTTTTTTTTTTTTGGCACCAAGAAGTTATAGATACCTATATTAATTCTCTATGGGACGATATATCATGAGATGGTCCTAAATGCAAATTTTTTTTTGGATTTAGTTGGATATTTTTTGTTTATTTATTTCATCCATATCCATGGTTTCCATCAAAAGAAGATTAATCATTTGGGATATTAGATTTTGGCCAAGGGTTAGGTGCACCTAAAACATTTTGATCAACTGATGCCATTTCCCACATTAATTTGAACAAACCATCTCGTTTAATTATCAAATTAACATATATTTGCATAATTTACATGATGTTATTCTTTCCCTTTTTTGAATTTCCCCTTTAAAGATGACAAAGAAAATTACTACTACTACTGTTTTTGTTTGTTTGTTTGTTATTTCAGTACATATTTTCTTTGTTTTGTCGAGGAAAAACAGAGATATTTTCCCTTATGCTTGCCATTTGCCAAACCCGGCCCTCACAATATTTCTGATGTTGATGCAACGAAAACGACCAAAAACACCCTAATTATGGCATCTTGTTATTATTAGTATGTTATATACATAAGATAAGGCCAATAGATCCAAAATTATCTGTATACATTTCCTTCCATATTAACTGACAGTAATTTTTTTGAGGGAAATTAACTGACAGTAGTTAAGTATTTAGCATTACTGAACTTTCTATATATAATATTTTGCAGTGAGAAAATAAAAGGCATTAAGTTTTAAATTAGGAGTAACAAAAAAAATGATCAGAAATGGTAAATTAAAGTAATAGGAAAAATTATTTATGAAAATAATTGAATAAAGGTATCTAAATGTGGGAAAATAAAAAATTACAGTAGAACGTACACAAGGGAGAAATTTGAAGAGAATATTAAGCAAAAAGTGGAATGGAACCCCACCATTTTTTTTCTTTTTGAAATTGAAACAGATAAACAAGGTGAAAGAGCGATGGTCCACAACTAACCAGTAAAATTTAAGAAAAGCCTGGAACTTGCATATTCCTCCCTCTTGTTGCCTTTTGAGACGTGCAGTGGTAGCTCCATGCTTGTGTCAAGATGACAAATTTTCATTTCTAAATTAATTACTAGTATCAAATAAAAAAAAAGTTGATCATAACAAAGTAACTAATAAAGCTCGGCAAAATGATTTGGATTTGAAACAGGGATATGGAATACACTTGAGCATTATTAGAACCCTAATCAGCATAGACTATTTATAAATAAAAATCCGACAAACTCTATGAGGGATTTGCCAATGCAAAAAGTGGAAGCTTAATTTATTATTACAAGAGATATTCTTCTAAGGGTAATTATTTGATACATCGACGGTGTAAATTTTAGACTCCACAAGCGGATTGTAGAGTTGATACATGTCTATTTTTTTTAATTAATTAAGTTTTAAATATTTCAATCTTATCCCTAGAGGACGCATATCACCCTTCAGAATCCGCATGTGTAGTCTGCTAAACTCCACTAACAATGTATTGTATATTTAGCCTTCTTCTAATACCAAAAATCTTATTACTACTATATATATATTGGTCTTTTTTATAAATTTTTTGGCCAAAAATATTAGTATATATTGGTCTGACATTACATTATCCCTTTTTTTTTTTGGTTAAAACATTATCCCTTTTGGATACTGTCTAACTAACTCTTTTGTAAAAAACAAGGAAAAAACAGTTACAGTAAAGAGTTAATAACAACTGTTCTTGAGTATTTGGCATCTCGAGGCAAAATGTTTCAGCTCCTATTTCCCCATTGGCCTTTTTCCTTCTTAATTAAGAACATCCTTTTATTTACTCTCAATTAAATTACATGAACATAAAAAGTTTTTTTTTTTTTGTAAAAAAATTTATTTATTACTACTAAATACAGTATAAAATATTTTTAGGGTATCTTACAAACTTTCCATTTCGATTACAACAACAAAAATATCTTTCCTAAAAATTTGTATTAAAATTTAAAACTATCTTTTTTTTTGGCTGAAGTATTAAAACTATCTTAATTAACGAGAAATATGGATTTTTAGGACACTTGTTGAATTGAAACAAACATGTTGTAAAACATTTTAAGTTGTAACCAACCGTCAAACCGAAAAATCAAGCGGTTATTGAGGGGCTACAGTTTCTAACAAACAAATAAAAAAGTCACTCATGGCCATGGCCCATCGATCGGAACACATTACTCAACGATCAAATAACAACGCCGTCAACGCGCAAACGTTAAATCTTTTGTTGGCTATAAGGCTTTTGGCACATTATGTGTACAAATATTGGTTGCGACTTTGAACTGGCTACTGGCTGTCATCCTCTCTTTCTCCCTCCTCAAGTTTTCACTCTTTCCCTCTCTAACTTTCTCTCTCTTCCTCTTATGAATGATGACTGGTGACCGACAAATCAAATTGCTTTGAGTGCTCTTTTTTTTTCTTTCCCTCACTAAAAACACCAAAACCAACTCATAAAGCAAAATTTTTATAGCCGTTTCTCTCTCTCTCTCAAAGTTTCTATCTTTAGAGCTTCTGGTTTTTTCCTCTCTTCTTTTTGCCTATTATTATCAGATAATGTAAAGCCCGGCTAAGCTCTACGCACAAAGATTTCTCTCAAAAATTTTGTTAGACGAACCCAAAAAGAGATTTTTTTTTCTTCTTTTGACTTAAAATGGCTTTGAGTAGGTTCTTGACTCTGTTTCTTATCCACATTGCTCTGCTTTTGGGCTTTTGTTTTGCTGAAGATCCGTTTGTTTTCTATAATTTTGAGGTCTCTTACATCACTGCTTCTCCTTTGGGTGTTCCCCAACAGGTCTGCTTCTTTACTTCACTTCTTTCTTCTTCTTTTACTTTGTTCTGCACATTTCCAGTACATTTTTTCATCTGGGTCTGCTCAACTTTCATAGCAGAGATATGGGTTAGCTTTACATTGCTTAAAGTTTCAATCTTTAGCTTCAGATCTACAAAAGGATGTAGCTCCTTTTGCATGGATTTTGCTTAGTGTTTTGAGACTTAAGTGAGCTTTAAGAGTAATGTTTTAGAGCTTGTTGAATTGTGCTAATCGTTTCTATATCTGCATGACTTTGTAGGTTATTGCTATTAATAAACAGTTTCCGGGTCCTACTATCAATGCAACTACTAACTACAATGTCGTCGTCAATGTTCGAAACAAATTGGACGAGAGTTTACTGATGCATTGGTAGGATCTTACTTACTTTCCGGTAATCTTTGTTAAGCGAAACAAACGCACAAAAGTTGAACTAATTCACTGTTTGGTTTTTGTTTGGTGGGGATAGGTCTGGGATTCAACAGAGGCGTAGTTCATGGCAAGATGGGCTTCCTGGAACTAATTGTCCAATTCCCCCAAAGTGGAACTGGACTTACCAGTTCCAGGTTAAGGACCAAATTGGGAGTTTCTTCTATTTCCCATCGCTGCACTTCCAGAGAGCGGCTGGTGGTTTTGGCGGGTTTATTATTAACAATAGGAACATTATCCCTATTCCTTTTAACACTCCTGATGGAGACATTACCATTTTGATTGGTGATTGGTACACACGCAACCACTCGGTTAGTGTTTTGTTAAGTTTCTGGATATATATAGTTTAATTTCCCTTTTAAAGGTTGGATTTGGTGTGTATAGGATGTAATGTGACTAATGGTGTCACGTTTTATGAATTCTAGGCTTTGAGAAAGGAACTTGATGCTGGAAAAGATCTAGGGATGCCTGATGGAGTTCTTATTAATGGCAAAGGTCCTTACCGCTATAATGATACTCTTGTACCTGATGGCATCGACTATGAAACAATTAATGTTCAACCAGGTGATTATTTTAGGCAAGGCATTGGTTACTTAAGATTGTATGAACTAACTTGTATTACCTTTATGTTTTCGCTGAGCTTTTGCAGTTCCTATATGATAACATCGAATTATTAATGTTGTATGCTGTGCAGGGAAAACTTATCGCCTTCGAGTGCACAATGTGGGAATATCAACCACCTTGAATTTTAGGATTCAGAGCCATAATTTGCTTCTTGCTGAAACTGAAGGATCATATACGGTGCAGCAGAACTACACTAGCTTAGACATACACGTAGGACAGTCTTATTCTTTTCTGCTGACCACAGATCAGAATGCAAGTTCTGATTACTACATTGTAGCGAGTGCCAGGCTTGTGAATGAAACTCGGTGGAAACGAGTTACTGGTGTTGCCATTTTGCATTACTCTAATTCAAAAGGAAAGGCATCTGGCCCCCTCCCTGATGCACCACAGGATGAATTTGACAAAACCTTTTCCATGAACCAAGCAAGATCTATCAGGTTGGTTTTTATTGAGTTTCAAGTGCACAAGCACATTTTTCTCTCATTGGATTATCTGCTTGCTATCTTGTTTGTGCTTATCTGCATTGACTTCTAAATCATTTCAAACAAGAGAAACTATCATGGAATTCAGAATCATTATGAAGAATATATATACTAACTTCAATACATTATTTTGGTTATGCCTTCTTATGGTGCTGTGCTTAAAATGGATGCAGATGGAATGTAAGTGCCAGTGGTGCTCGCCCTAACCCACAGGGATCATTTAGATATGGTTCAATCAATGTAACTGAAATTTATGTATTGAAAAACAAGCCACCGGTAACTATTAATGGGAAAAAAAGAACAACACTCAATGGAATATCATTTGTCAATCCTGCTACACCAATTCGGCTTGCTGACCAGTTCAAGGTTAAGGGGGTATACAAGCTTGATTTCCCCAAGAGGCCACTTACAGGGCCACCTAAGATGGAAACATCTATAATTAATGGAACATATAGGGGATTTATGGAAGTCATCCTGCAGAACAATGACACCAAGGTGCAGACCTATCACATGAGTGGATATGCATTTTTCGTTGTCGGGTAGGAATCTATTTCCTAACTTTACTTATCATCATGTGTAAAATATGCACATGCTCTATGATTTAACACTTACTCTTCAATCATCTTATTTGCAGAATGGATTATGGTGAGTGGTCAGAGAATAGCAGGGGCACATATAACAAGTGGGATGGTATTGCCCGCAGCACAATACAGGTAGGTCATTTAGACTTATCCTTTTGGTTTTTTTATGGTTCCTTCAATTATTATCTATCATAGTGTAGTTTTAGAAAGGTGAAACTCAGGAGACAACTGGTTCTTTTTGTCACGAAGGCTCAAATTTGATCTGTTTGTGTAGGTATACCCTGGTGCATGGACGGCAATCTTGATATCACTTGACAATGTTGGAGTCTGGAACCTTAGAACCGAAAACCTTGACTCATGGTATCTTGGCCAAGAAACATATGTGAGGATTGTCAATCCAGAGGCTACAAACAAAACTGAATTGCCTGTGCCTGACAATGCCCTCTATTGTGGTGCCCTCAGCAAATTGCAGAAGTATGAAACATTAGTCCTTTGAAGTCAAAGTCTTCTTTCTTAAGTTATAGCTCTAAAAGTGATGATGGCTAATTCTGATTCTATCTTGTTTAAATTTCAGGCCTCAGGATATCAATTTGGCAACATCAATCACAGGCGGATCAAAACTATTCTCCACGATGCTGATGATTGCCAGTGCACTACTTTTCCTTTCTCGCTAGGTGGTTTCCTTTTGGGATGTCAGTGTTGCTTGTCAGAGCCTAGCTTCTTCCCACGTAAGGTTTGATGGTTGTGTGTTTAGGTGTGTAATTGTAGTCTTGTTGATATGAATCTTGGGTGATTTTGATATGTTTTTTTTTCTTTTTCTTTTTGGTTTATGTTAATGCCCCCGGGGTTCCTTGTTAAATTAATTAGGAATATCATTCTTTCAATACCTATAATTTATGTACTTATGACAATTCATCAATTTCCAATACAATTTAACCTCATGTGTCTAGATTTACCTATTCCTTAATGCTTTTCTGCAATTAACTTATGGATTATGAACTTGCACCATTGATGCCCCTTTACAGGTTGTAGTAATGATATGAGCACTTTTACATCAATATATAGTCATTTCTTTTTGAGGTTTTGTATATATACAGGTCAACATTGCCATATTGTACAGAGCAGCCATGATTATTACTAATGTAGTAGTTGGTAGTTGTTTTTATTTCATGATGAAGGGTTAAATTATAAGGCTCTATTATTACATCTCTGGCCTTTTCTCCTAAATGTGCCTACCCTCTCCATCCAACCAAAAAAGACAGCTGTTCCCCTGAACCGAGAATGGTAAATTCATGAAACGTGAATTTAAACTTGAGAGTGACATCGATCAAACATCTATAATCTATTGGTCCCCCTTTGGGGTAGAAGATAAACTAGTCTAGCTGGAAATCATGTTACCTTCTTCAGGTTATATGTGGTTTCTTTCGCTTGCTTAATTTGGTTCCTGCCAAGCCAGCTCGATTAATGCTCATATCCCCATTGCCCTTCTCTATATTTGATCCTCCAAGGGACCGTGGCCCAATGTCTTGTCAATTGGAAGCATCAAATGCATGCTGCACAAAATAATATTCGTTTCCCTATATGTTTTTTTTTTTTTGCTTAAAACCTTCATTTAGCACAAAACTTGGTTGAAAAATGAAAAATTTTCTTGATTGGATTTGAAAGAAACTTGTTAAGCAGGTGAGTTGAGCATGATTATGGTAATAAACTACTATTTGCAACAAAAAAAAGAAGAATGAGAAGATCATTAGTCTTGAAACGGTGCTATCTGAAAGGCCTCGATCAATGTTGCAGAGGACGGAATCGTTGGCCCATTTTTGCAGTGAAATTAATTATTGGCTATGCCTATCTCTGTCATTTTTCCCAGTCAAGAGAGACACAGAAACATTAATGTTACAAACAGTAACTAAGTTTCAGTAAATTTGGCTACGACATCCGTATACTGAGAAGGTCAGTCAAATGAGTCAACATTCCAGCAATAAACTCTCTGTTTGACTGTTTTACCAAGAATACAGTAAAAAGCTTGTCGGAAAAACCAGATCCGTCTTAATTTACTATCCAAAAGTGAAACCCAAACCTACATATACATATGCTTTTCCCAAAAGCTGGACTTGGTAAACAATGGGGGATTATGTTTGGGGTTGGAAAAGGCTGCATTTTTCACGTATTTTCAGTTTTCTGCTTTTGAAGGGCAAGTGGGAGGGAAGGTAGAAGAAGAGGGAAACAAGTTGAAACGAAAAAACAAGAGATTGTGGGTAATATGCTTTCCTTTTGGAGACGAACTTGTCCCTGCCCTAGTGCCCTACAGTATTGTCATCATGTAAAAGACTTGGGGCAGAATCAAGAACTACGATCTTCTTCATAATGGGGGCGCGCCGCGCATCCTATGCTTTATATATATGCCTATAATTTCAACTTTACAACTCACCCTCAACTCAATATTACAGTAAGGTTATTGTATACCATCAGTTTCCAACTTTCCATATATAGTCTCTTGAATCCAGCATCTTAAGCTGAAAACAACTTCAAGTTTTATCCACATTAGATGAACTTAATTAAACTACCAAATTCATGAATTAAAAGATTATATTTTTGCTATGAATCAAGATTCAATGAAAGGAATCTGCAAGGGGACAACCCAGCGTTAAGAGTTTGAGGGCTCCAACCTGAGGTGTGAGGTTCAAATCCTGGAAGGAGCGGGGTGGATTTGAGGATGAGAGAAGACTATTCCCTTTGTGTAGCCTATAATTTAATTTCATTCTCGCAAGCAGTAAAACAGATTCAATAAAAAGAATTGAATCAGTGTTTTATGGAAAAGTATGATGGATTTGAGGGTAGGCCGCCTGGGAATAGGTACAATAATGAATCATGAATGGTAAAAATTTTATAGGTATGATTGTGTTCCCCAGTATTTGAACAAATAAGGGCCTCTTGTAATCCTCCTCGGATTGCTTTGCAATTTGCACACTTTTTCAGTCTCAACACTCAAAGAGGTGGAGAATAATGGGCCGGTAATTAATTTCAGTTTCAAGTTTGCCTTAGAAATCGGCTAAAAGCCTAAGCAAATGGGTACGTGCCTGCGGAGCCCACTTAGCGTAAAGCTGGACTCAATGTAAAGGGCCTGGCCTCGCATTCTCTGGGAAGGTTGCTTTTTTATTATTATTATTTTTATTATTATTTTACAAGTTGACCTCATTCGAGTCGGATAAATGTATTATGGGATAAAACTCTCCCAAGTCCTAATAATAAACTCAAGACCTTGTTCAAGAGGAATAAGTGACAAATCACTTGACTCCACCCTTTCATTAATATATTGTTTGTGTCAAATTCAATCGTAATGCATTTTCTCAGTTTTGCACTCCAATTTTTCGAAGCACAATATATATTACTAATAATAAATACAAGATTTTGATTATTGAGGGTTTTCGAATTCTTTTGAGTTGAAAGTTTGACTAGATTTATAGGGATTTTAAAGAAATAAAGAAATTAGAAAGAAAAAGGAAAAAATCGATCCCTTTGGCCTAGCCAGGAGTATGTTAAAACTGGCTGATGATGAAATGAGATTCGCTACCCTAAGAATTTGAATCCAAGGGTTAATAAGTGATCAAGTATTGTATTCCCTCACATCCAAAAAAAGCTTAGAAAGTAATTAATTTATCTACTGGACAGAGTGTTCAGCTTACCTTACTTTTTTTCCATACATGGTGATCGATAAATTGGCTCTAGAAAGAACAAGTTTCTTTTGTTTTTCCTAAATTTTAACAGTATACTAGCTATTTCAAGCTAAAACTGAAAGCAACCCCATGCATGCACATGCATATATGTAAATGATACATCAATTCCTTGAATAGAGACAAATAGAATCACGTTGTTCTTTAATTAGTTTCTCATGGTAAATTGGTAATGACTTCAGTTTTATCGACACAAAGGAACATTGCAATTTCTTTTTCAACTCCTTTTGCTCTTTAACCTCTTTTTCTAGTACTCAGCCCAACTATAAAAGCAATTATTGAACCATTGATTTTGTGGGGCTTAACTCCGTCGATGGTTAAATAAGTTCTTAAACTTCAATTTTGGCTAAATAAGCCCATGAATTATCAATTTTGGTTAGAGAAGCTCTTCTACTATGAGAAAAAACCATGTCAGCATACAATGTGGCCTGAATTTAGGATAAATTTTTAAAAATGAAAAAAGTTTTAAAAATTAAATGGGATAATTCTTCTTGCCCCTCCATTTTGTCACACACAATTCTCCCTCCTGATGTGTCCATCACACGTTAGGTCACGTGTCTTCTCTCTTCCTTTTTTTTTTTTTTTCCTTTTTTCCTTTTTATTAAGTTTAACCTTAATTTCACTAAGTTTAACCCCAAATCAAAATTTTATTTTTATTTTAAGGGTAAATTTCAAAATTAATAATTTATTGTTATAGGGTTTTAGAAATAAAATATAAAACTAATTTCATTAAGTTTAGCCCAAATTAAAATTTTAGTTTTATTTTAAGGGTAAATTCCATAATTAATAATGTTGTTATAGGGTTTTAGAAATAAAATATATAACTAATTCACTAAGTTTAATCCAAACTAAAATTAAAATTTTATTTTAAGGGTTAGAAAAATTAAAATTTATAAATGATGTATCAGAACCAATAAAATGATAACATGTGACCTGACATATGATAGACACATCGGAAGGGAAAATTGTGTGTGACAAAATGGAGGGGCGTGTAGCAAATTGATGGTATACAAATAAATTTTCTTAAAATGAATTCAAAATTTATGTTTTCTTAATTTTTTTTTTAAAATACCATGTCAATGGCTTATTTGACCGTCGAGGGAAAGTTTAGGAGCCTTCTTTTACATTATGCCGATTATGCGGAAAATAGAATGGATTGATAGACACATCCAACCCCTCCGGCTACTGCAACTTGCAAGGAGTTTAAATCAGAGACAAATCATGAACATCAACTTGCAAATTTATTTATTAATTTATAATAATAATAACACCTACAACGCAGCTATACTTCAGATTGCATAATATCAGAATCAGTTTCTATAACATATCGTTCTGAAGTGCTGCTATATTTCTGAGATTTCTAGCTATTACATCATCAATAGTGGAGACAAAGATTACAATTTTGGTTTATGATATAATGTTTTTATTCAATTTGAGCTTATTATGTGCCAAATATAGTTGTGAAAATCTTAATACGTAAATATCTAATAAACTGGTCCATGCATAATTGCAATCAATATTGGCAACTTCAGAGCCTAAAGAGATGCAAGGGAGAAGTTCCATCAAGCCCATGTTGGTAAACGCAAGAAGCATAGTCTTTAACTGTTGTTTCTCGATAGAGTGGAGGATTTTGTTTCGATAGCAGCTCTTTAATGGGTCCGTACAGCCTTGAAGATGGACGTAATATAAGCCTGTAGTGAAAAAGCATGCAACTGATATTCTTGGCCCTTCACGCTTCGCCAACACCCTGTGCTCTACGCTTTTGAACTTGTCATTCGTTATTAACTGAAAAAACAAAAATATAATTGGCCATCAGACATTTGGTCGGGTGGTAGAGTGCTGCTCGATTCTAATTAGTTCGATCCATTTCTCGGGCAGTCTCAAGTCCAAAAGAAAAAAGAAAATCAAAAAAATCTGGAACTTGCCTGTAAAAGATCCCCAATATTGACCACTAAGGCACCAGGCACAGGAGGGACATCAACCCATTGATCCTGATAAAGCACTTGAAGGCCTCCAATTTGGTCCTTTAGAAGCACTGTCAGGAAACCATTGTCGGAATGCTTGGTTGTGCCTAAGGTTAGTTCAGGCTCAGGGCACGGTGGATAGTAATGGGCTAAGGTTGTAAGTCCGTCGGCACATCCCATATCCTCCAGGTGACTTGGGTTTAGCCCAAGAGCTTCGGATAATAATTTAAAAAGACAAGTCCCTAATTCGGTAACTTGCTTGGTGTATTCGAATTGTATATCTCTGCATGCAATTAATTCGACAATTAATCAAAACCAATGAAGTATGAACAAAGATTAATTAAGTACTCAAAAAATTTAATAACAAATTTAATTACCTCAATATAGAAGGCAATTGTTGTGGTTTGGGAGGATTGGGGGCCATGACACAAAAGCATGTATCTCTCCAATTTGCAAATGGAGCAGTATACAAATCAAAGTTGCTACCGTACCTAAATCTTATAGCATGATCACGTACGTATAGAATTGTTTCTTGACCTCAACATATTGCTCAAAAAAACGTCGAACCCCATCTTTCATCTCCTCCAGAACATTTACAGGGATCCCATGATTGACAATCTGGAAGAACCCCCATGTCTCTGAGGCATGCCTGACTTGCTCTATAATCTCCTTGCGCCGCTCTGGATTCTTGTCAATGTCTTGTAGATCAATAATCGCAATAGTAGATTGGATATTTGTCTTGGCTTGATCTGAAGCTTCACCCAAGTTGTCATGTGGTTGGATGAAAATTCTTGGAACCTTGGTAATTCCGGCATCGACAAGACCTTGACACCGGCTTTTGAGTCATCAAAAGCTTTCAGTTCTCTTTCTCTGTCATAATTGGAATCATCAAAAACACCAGTTACCACCATGTTCTTTTTTTTTTTTTGGCTCAAAAGGTCGAAATTCTGTATGGAAATTAACAAATGGAATTAATCAATTAAGACAAAGGAGCACTACTTAATACAAAACTATAAAATGGAGTTAATCGATGAATTAAAATTTATACGAAACTATATATAGTAACAATTATCATATAGCTACTTAATAAATACCAAGTCATCAACCTCCAAAATCATGTTTTCCATGCCATTGATAATATTGTGAGAAAAGATTTGGTGGGGGACTCGGCCGGTGTAATCTTGAGGATAAGATCAAATGTTTACATTAAACTTCCAATTCTCATTCCACCTAATTTTCAAAATAGTTTTACTACACAGTTCGAAAATTTGATATGAAAATTGGTCTCCCATGACGTGTTTTTACACGATTGGTCCAGCAGACTGGTCCCACCACTACTTGAGTGGAGTTTTGTTATATAACATGGGATGATTAGTTATAACACGTCATGTGGGACAAAATTCGGATCAATTTTTCAGGCTGTGTGAAATTTTCCTTTTCAAAATTCATTTCTTTGAAGATACCATGGCCTTGAGAAATAAGAAGTACGCGTCATTGAGATTTTCGAAATTGAAGTAATCCAAACATATCCACCTCACCCTAATAATTTTGGCTTGGACTATATATAAAAATATACATGAGAAATTATTAGGTAGATAATCTAATAATTTCTATTTCTAATCTAATATTATATAAGACTATTTTTTTGTTCCACAGTTCGCTGCGGGGTCGAAAATTTTATGAAGTGATCTTTGTGAATCTTTGTTAATCGGACACACAATTAAGAAAATGTTTGTTAATGGAGATCTTGAAACATAAAAATTCTCTTTTAAACCCTTCAGGAAACTCGTAGATCAAATTTAATTTTTGGGTCCTTCACGAAAGTCTTAAATCATGCAATAACCTTTTAATCGACACTTCAATAACTTCAATCGGAATTAACCGGCAATTAAAACCACAAAATTTCGGAAGCATTTTTTAGAATCAAAACATTAAAATTGGCGTTTGAGTTCTTAATGAAAATTGTAGATCATCAAATTACCTTTTAATAGACACTTGAATCACCTTAATCGGACAAATAGAAAAAAAAAACCAACGCGTTAAATCGTCCAACCTATTATAAAAAAACAATAATAGGATTAAATAGCATAAATCATAAAAGACTAAATAATTGTAAAAGACTAAATAGCATAAATCATAAAAGTATGAGGATCATTAGATAAATAATCCAACAAAAAATATTAGTTTATGGAGAATGGGACCCACAAATAGTAACTTTTTCACAAAGTTCTCAAAATACCCTCAATCATCAACTCAAATAACGAAAAAACCGAGCATGAAAGTACCAAAATACCCCTCCTCATTTGTTCTTCAAGTCATAAGAAGAGAGGGTTGGATTGGTTTTTTGGTATTTTCAAATCCTCCTATTATTGTTTTTTTATAATATATACATGGGTTGAGAGAAATGTCAAATTAGCTATAGTCAATAAACTTGCTCACTTGATTCACTCGGCCGATGTCTCTTTTCACCCTCTTAGAATTCTCATTGCTGATATAAGGGAGTTCCTGAAGAGGGAGTGGGTGTGTTCTTGTACTCACTTTGCGAGAGGGTAACTTCTGTGCTGACAAGCTTTCTAAGTTGGGTTGCTCTCTTGAGGAGGATTATGTACTTCTTCGACAACCGCCAAAGGAGATACTTACTATTTTGGATGGTGATGCAAGGGGGGTTATTTACCCAGGGGCTTCCGCATGAGTTAGTTTATTTACTTTCGGTTTAAAAAAAAAACTTGGATCATTTGATTCTTGTGTTCTCTTATTATTTCCATTGACTTTTTTTTAATACTTATACAAAAAGAAAAATTAAAGTGACTAATATGATACTATATGTACAAAAAAAAATACTAATTTTTTTTGGCCAGAAAAAAAAACTAAATTTATTGTGTCATCCTTTATTCAAATTAGTGATATTGTTTCTTTTTTATGGCTACAACAAATTCTAGCTAGCTAACAACTTGTGAATAAAAATTCTAATAATTAAAGGCAAATTATACAATACACCGGCGGTGGAGTTTAGCAGACTACACAAGCAGGTTCTTAAGGGTGACATGTGTCCTCTAGGGACTAGATTGAAATATTTAAAACTTAATTAATTCAAAAAATGGACATGTGTCAACTCCACAACCCGCTTGTGGAGTCCAAAATTTACACCGCCGATGTATCAAATAATTACCCATAATTAAATTCGAATCTGAACTACTCTATATAAAATGAGATATTATTGGATGAATATCCAATAATTAAATTCTATTATATAATAGAATTGTGAGAAAGGCAGAAAGCCACTATCGCCATGGTTCAGGGCAAGCAGGGATCATCAAAGCATAAGAAAATATATCTCTCTCTCCTAACAACAATATTTCCAATTTGTCATGAGAGTCGGTTTCAAGACTTTGCTTAGAACAAGTGTCGAACCGTACTTGAACTAACTAATAAAGTATTCAACTGGAATCTTACTTTTTATCTTAACGTAGGGATAAAGGTACTACATCTTTATTTCTCATAAATTTGGAATAGAGCCAATGATTTTTTATATTTGAACAATAACTTTTTTTAGTGAACTGCTAATTATGTTTGCTTATAATTGCAAAATTCTGATGGTTAATTATTTTGTTATATAAAATTGAAGTTTCATATTTATTTTAAGAATATTTTGCTATATCAAGTTGAAGTTTCATATTTATTTTAAGAATAGTCAAGTTGCGTATAAGTTCCGGGTATGATAATTGGGAAAGATCAAAGCAATTTAAACCATGCTTTTTTAGGAACTGAGTATTGTAAATTCAATAATATCAATTATTGGTTAAATTGTTACCGAAATTACTTATATATGTTACTCGAATTATTGGTAAATGTATTTTTTTTTTCATAACTACATAGCTTTTTTCGTAATTATTATGTATTATAAATTTGATAGTCTCTATTGTTATAAAACTGATAGCTAATTAATTCACAATGAAAATTTATTGAGTCTTTGGATTTTTTTTGCCGGGATTTTTTAGATAAAATATATAACTTTTAGTAACTAACTAGTGTAAGTTTGATAACTTATGTTATTGATAAAATGGTTAACAACGTTACTCTGAATGAAAAATTGATAAATTTATTCTCAATAATTTTAAAGAATTTAGATATTTAATTTTTTCAGAATTAACAATTTATATATTGATATGTAAATTAAAATAAGTTTGATTAAAAAGTACATAATATATAATAATAAGTAATAAGAGTAACATCTATTTATTTATCTCTCTTCAGTTCAATTTCTCATTAAAAGGAGAAAGTAAATAAGCAAATGAGGAAAACTATAATTTTATTTTTTTTGACCAAATAGGAAAACTATAAGTAATTCTAATCAAAATCAGAAGTGATCCACCAGGGCTCATCAAAGTCACCTCAAAGCTTAAGCCCAACCTCATTTCCCAAGCACAAACGATCCACATCTAGGAGAGATTATTAGGTGGATCGGGTCTACCACGTTATTCGTGGTCCCGACCAATAAGATTTTGACAAATTAGAATTTTTCCTACAATTTCTAAAATCCTAGCCAATTAATATCCCAAATTTAGGGACTTACCCTGTAAATCTCATCTAGTGAAACTAGGGACTAAACCTGGTGCTAAATTTGTGCCTAAATTTTAGGAAGAAATCTGACTTGTCAAAATCTTATTGGTCGGGACCACGGATGACGTGGTGGACCCGGTCCACCTAATAATTTCTTCACATCTAGCTCGCCTCCAGAGTGCCACGCTGGCATTCCGTTCTCATATCCATTCCACGTCAGCCTCCTCAATCCACTCCCATCCAGCCTCACCACATACAAATCCTCGTACGGTTTGAACTGGTTAGGCCACGACATGTACGGGCTCAGCCGTCACGCCTCCTATGTTAGACGTGAACGAGAAATTATTAGGTGGATCAGGTCCACCACGTCATCCGTGATCCCGACCAATAAGATTTTGATAAGTCGGATTTCTTCCTAAAAAATATATAATTCAACACCAAAAAAATTGAAAGGTTTTCCAGGATTCTAATATCGTTTTTCCATTTTTCTCCGAATTTATTTCTAATTAAATCGAAACAAGATTCAGATGCTCGTAAAAACAAATCCTTTAATCCAATTTGGCTGAGATTTGGCTAGATGAATATAGATATTTCAAGGAGTATTTATGCCAAAAACCATGCAACACTGAGTTGTCACCCGAAAACGCGTTTTTAGCCAAAAACCGTGATGGTGTTAGTACACGATTTCGGCTAAAAACTGAGTCGAAAATTTTTTTTCTCAAAATTTTGCCACAATACTCATAAAAAATATATAATTCAACGTCAAAAAGATTGAAGGGTTTTTCAGGCTTCTAATATCATTTTTCCTCTTTTTTTCCCCCGAATTTATTTCTAATTAAATCGAAACAAGATTCTGACGCTCGTACAAACAAATCGTTAAATCGAATTTAGCAAGGATTTTGTTCGATGAATATAGATATTTCAAGGAGTCTTTACAACAAAAATCATGCAAAACTGAGTCGGGCACCCGGAACGCGTTTTTAGCAAAAAACCGTGATGGTTAGTACACGATTTCGGCTAAAATTTTGTAAAAACTGAATCGAAAAATTTATCCTCAATTTTTTTGCCACAATAGTTAGGAACAATATATGATTCAATGAAAAAAAATGAAGGGTTTTTCACGCTTCTAATATCGTTTTTCCATTTTTTTCGAATTTATTTCTAATTAAATCGAAACAAGATTCAGATGCTCGTAAAAACATATCTTCAAATCCAATGTGGCTGAGACTTGGTTCGATGAATATAGATATTTCAAGGAGTCTTTCTGCAAAAAATCACTCAAAACTGAGCCGGGGCCCCGAAACGCGTTTTTAGCCCAAAAACTGTGATGACGTACACGATTTAGGCTAAAAACTGACTTGAAAATTTTTTTATGGATTTTTTGCCACAATACTCAGAAAAAATATATAATTCAATGCCAAAAAGATTGACGGGCTTTTCACTCTTCTAATACCATTTTCCTTTTTTTTGGAATTAATATCTATTTAAATCGAAACAAGATTCAGATGCTCGTAAAAACAAATCCTTAAATCGAATGTGGCTGGGATATGGTTCGATAAATATAGATATTTCAAGGAGTCTTTACAACAAAAATCAAGCAAAACTGAGCTGGGGACTTGGAACGCGTTTTTAGCAAAAAACATGATGGTTAGTACACGATTTCGGCTAAAATTTTGTAAAAACTGACCCGAAAAATTTATCCTCAATTTTTTTTACCACAATACTTAGGAAATATATATATATAAACGCAAAAAAAAA
>AWUE01023862.1:0-12245 GCA_001974825.2 Corchorus olitorius
ATATCATTTTTTCCATTTTTTTAGGAATATTTTCTATTTAAATCGAAACAAAGATTCAGATACTCGTAAAAACAAATCCTTATATCCAATGTGACTGGGATTTGGATCGAAGAATATAGATATTTTAAGAAGTCTTTACGCCAAAAAACATACAAAACTGAGCCGGGGACCCGGAACGCGTTTTTAACAAAAAACCGTGATGTACACGATTTCGGCTAAAATTTTGTAAAAACTGACCCAAAAAATTTATTCTCAATTTTTTTGCCACAATAGTCAGGAACAATATAAGATTAGATGCAAAAAAAATGAAGGGTTTTTCATGCTTCTAATATCGTTTTCCATTTTTTCAGTTTATTTCTAATTAAATCGAAACAAGATTTAGATGCTCATAAACAAACCCTTAAATCAATTGTGGTTGAGACTTGGTTAGATGAATATAGATATTTCAAGGAGTCTTTTTGCCAAAAATATTCAAAACTGAGCTGGGGCCTCGAAACACGTTTTTAGCCCCCAAACGGTGATGGTTAGTAACGAATTAGGCTAAAAACTGAGTCGAATTTTTTTTTCTGAACTTTTTTCCATAATACTCAGAAAAAATATATAATTCAACGCCAAAAAGATTGACGGGCTTTTCATGCTTCTAATATCATTTTTCCATTTTTTCGGAATTAATTTCTATTTAAATCGAAATAAGATTCAGATGCTCGTAAAAACAAATCCTCTAAATCGAATTTCGCTGGGATTTGGTTCGATAAATACAGATATTTCAAGGAGTCTTTACAATAAAAATCATGCAAAATTGAGTCGGGGACCCGGAACGCGTTTTTAGCAAAAAACCGTGATGGTTAGTATATGATTTCGGCTAAAATTTTGTAAAAGCTGAATCGAAAAATTTATCCTCAATTTTTTTGCCACAATAGTTAGGAACAATATATGATTCAATGCAAAAAAAAAGGATTTTGGTTTATTTCAAATTAAATCGAAACAAGATTTAGATGCTGGTAAAAACAAACCCTTAAATCAAATGTAGCTGAGACTTGGTTAGATGAATATAGATAATTCAAGGAGTCTTTCTGCCAAAAATATTCAAAACTGAGTTGGGGCCCCGAAACACGTTTTTAGCCCAAAAACCGTGATGGTTAGTACACAATTTAAGCTAAAAAGGGAGTCGAAAAATTGTTTTCTAAATCTTTTGCCACAATACTTAGAAAAAATATATAATTCAACGCCAAAAATATTGACGGGCTTTTCACACTTCTAATATCATTTTTCCATTTGTTAGGAATTAATTTCTATTTAAATCGAAACAAGATTCAGATGCTCGTAAAAACAAATCCTTATATCCAATGTGGCTGGGATTTGGTTCGAAGAATATAAATATTTTAAGAAGTCTTTACGCCAAAAATCATGCAAAACTGAGCCGGGGACCCGGAACGCGTTTTTAACAAAAAACCATGATAACGTGTGATTTCGGCTAAAATTTTGTAAAAACTGACCCAAAAAATTTATCCTCAATTTTTTTGCCACAATAGTTAGGAACAATATATAATTCAATGGAAAAAATGAAGGGTTACGGTTTAGGGTTTTAGGGTTAGGATTTAGGGTTAGGGTTTAAGGGTTTAGGGTTTTAGTGTTAGGGTTTTAGGGTTTTAGGGTTTAGGGTTAGGGTTTAGGGTTATGGTTTATTTCAAATTAAATCGAAACAAGATTTAGATGCTGGTAAAAACAAACCCTTAACTCAAATGTAGCTGAGTCTTGGTTAGATGAATATAGATATTTCAAGGAGTCTTGCAGCCAAAAATATTCAAAACTGAGCTGGGGCCCCGAAACACGTTTTTAGCCCAAAAACCGTGATGGTTAGTACACAATTTAGGCTAAAAACGGAGTCGGAAAATTGTTTTCTAAATCTTTTGCCACAATACTTAGAAAAAATATATAATTCAACGCCAAAAAGATTGACGGGCTTTTCACGCTTCTAATATCATTTTTCCATTTGTTAGGAATTAATTTCTATTTAAATCGAAACAATATTCAAATGCTCGTTAAACCAAATCCTTATATCCAATGTGGCTGGGATTTGGATCTAAGAATATAGATATTTCAAGAAGTCTTTACGCCAAAAATCATGCAAAACTAAGCCGGGGACCCGAAACGTATTTTTAACAAAAAACCGTGATGGTTAGTACACGATTTCGGCTAAAATTTTGTAAAAACTGACCCAAAAAATTTATCCTCAATTTTTTACCACAATAGTCAGGAACAATATATAATTCAATGCAAAAAAAAATGAAGGGTTTTACACGCTTCTAATATCGTTTTTCCATTTTTTCAGTTTATTTCTAATTAAATCGAAACAAGATTTAGATGCTCGTAAAAACAAACCCTTAAATCAAATGTAGCTGAGACTTGTTTGGATGAATATAGATATTTCTAGGATTCTTTTTGCCAAAAATATTCAAAACTGAGCTGGGGTCCCGAAACGCGTTTTTAGCCCAAAAACTGTGATGACACGATTCATGCTAAAAAACTGACTCGAAAAAATTTTTCTGAAATTTTTGCCACAATATTCAGAAAAAATATATAATTCAACGCGGAAAAGATTGACGGGCTTTTCACGCTTCTAATATCATTTTTCAATTTTTTCACAATTAATTTCTATTTAAATCGAAATAAGATTCAAATGCTCGTAAAAACAAATCGTTAAATCGAATGTGGCTGGGATTTGGTTTGATAAATATAGATATTTCAAGGAGTCTTTACAACAAAAAAATATGCAAAACTGAGTCGGGGAGCCGGAACGCGTTTTTAGCAAAAAACCGCGATGGTTAGTACACGATTTAGGCTAAAAACTGAGTCGAAAATTTTTTTCTGAATCTTTTGCCTCAATACTTAGAAAAAATATATAATTCAACGCCAAAAAGATTGACGGGTTTTTCGTCTTTCCATTTTTAGGAATTATTTTCTATTTAAATCAAAACAAGATTCAGATGCTCGTAAAAACAAATCCTTATATCCAATGTTGCTGGGATTTGGTTCGAAGAATATAAATATTTTAAGAAGTCTTTACACCAAAAATCATGCAAAACTGAGCCGGGGACCCGGAACGCGTTTTTAACAAAAAACCGTGATAACGTACACGATTTCGGCTAAAATTTTGTAAAAACTGACCCAAAAAATTTATCCTCAATTTTTTTGCCACAATAGTAAGGAACAATATATAATTCAATGGAAAAAAAATGAAGGGCTACAGTTTAGGGTTTAAGGGTTTATAGTTTATGGTTAGGGTTTAGGGTTAGGGTTTAGGGGTTTAGGGTTAGGGTTTAGGGTTTAAGGGTTTAGTGTTAGGGTTTAGGGTTAGGGTTTAGAGTACACGATTTACGCTAAAAACTGAGTCGAAAATTTTTTTTTCTGAATTTTTAGCCACAATACTCAGAAAAAATATATAGTTCAACGACAAAAAGATTGACAGGCTTTTCACGCTTCTAATACCATTTTTCCATTTTTTCGGAATTAATTTCAATTTAAATCGAAATAAGATTCAGATACTCGTAAAAACAAATCCTTAAATCGAATGTGGCTGGGATTTGGTTCGATAAATATAGATATTTCAAGGAGTCTTTACAACAAAAATCATGCAAAACTGAGTCGGGGACCCGGAACGCGTTTTTAGCAAAAAACCGTGATTGTTAGTACACGATTTCGGCTAAAATTTTGTAAAAATAGACCCGAAAAATTTATCCTCAATTTTTTTCCCACAATAGTTAGGAACAATATATGATTCAATGCAAAAAAAATTAAAGGATTTTTCACGCTTCTAATATCGTTTTTTTTATTTCAAATTAAATCGAAACAAGATTTAGATGCTCGTAAAAACAAACCCTTAAATCAATTGTGGTTGAGACTTGGTTAGATGAATATAGATATTTCAAGGAGTCTTTTTGCCAAAAATATTCGAAATTGAGTTGGGGCCTCGAAGCATGTTTTTAGCCCAAAAACGGTGATGGTTAGTAACGAATTAGGCTAAAAACTGAGTCGAAATTTTTTGTTTTTCTGAAATTTTTGCCACAATACTTAGAAAAAATATATAATTCAACGCCAAAAAGATTGACGGGCTTTTCATGCTTCTAATATCATTTTTCCATTTTTTCGGAATTAATTTCTATTTAAATCGAAATAAGATTCAGTTGCTCGTAAAAACAAATCCTTAAATCAAATGTGGCTGGGATTTGGTTCGATAAATACAGATATTTCAAGGAGTCTTTACAACAAAAATCAAGCAAAACTGAGTCGGGGACTCGGAACGCGTTTTTAGCAAAAAACCGTGACGGTTAGTACACGATTTAGGCTAAAAACTGAGTCGAAAAAATTTTTTTCTGAATTTTTTGCCACAATACTCTGAAAAAATATATAATTCAATGCCAAAAACATTGACGGGCATTTCACGCTTCTAATATCATTTTACCATTTTTTCGGAATTAATTTCTATTTAAATTGAAACAAGATTCAGATGCTCGTAAAAACAAATCCATATATCCAATGTGGCTGGGATTTGGATCAAAGAATACAGATATTTCAAGGAGTCATTACGCCAAAAATCATGCAAAACTGAGTCAAGGACCCGGAACACGATTTTAGCAAAAAACTGTGATGGTTAGTACACGATTTCGTCTAAAATTTTGTAAAAACTGACCCGAAAAATTCATCCTCAATTTTATTGCCACAATAATTAGGAACAATATATAATTCAAAGCAAAAAAAAAATGAAGGGTTTTTCAAGCTTCTAATATCATTTTCCATTTTTCAGTTTATTTCTAATTAAATCGAAACAAGATTTAGATGCTCGTAAAAACAAACCCTTAAATCCAATGTAGCTGAGACTTTGATTAGATGAATATACATATTTCAAGGAGCCTTTCTGCCAAAAATATTCAAAACTGAGCTGGGGCCCCGAAACTCGTTTTTAGCCCAAAAACCGTTATGGAGTACACGATTTAGGCTAAAAACTGACTTGAAAAAATTTTTTCTGAATTTTTTGCCACAATACTCAGAAAAAAATATATAATTGAACGCCAAAAAGATTGACGGGCTTTTCACGCTTCTAATATCATTTTTCCAATTTTTCAGAATTAATTTCTATTTAAATCGAAATAAGATTCAGTTGCTCGTAAAAACAAATCCTTAAATCAAATGTGGCTGAGATTTGGTTCGAAAAATATAGATATTTCAAGGAGTCTTTACAACAAAAATCATGCAAAAATGAGTCGGGGACCCGTAACGCGTTTTTAACAAAAAACCATGATGGTTAGTACACGATTTCGGCTAAAATTTTGTAAAAACTAACCCGAAAAATTTATCCTCAATTTTTTGGTACATTAGTTAGGAACAATATATAATTCAATGCAAAAAAATGAAGGGTTTTTCACGCTTCTAATATCGTTTTTCCATTTTTTTTAATATAATTCTAATTAAATCGAAATAAGATTTAGATGCTCGTAAAAACAAAACCTTAAATCCAATGTGGCTGAGACTTGGTTAGATGAATATAGATATTTCAAGGAGTCTTTTTACCAAAAATATTCAAAACTGAGCTGGGGCCCCGAAATGCGTTTTTAGCCCAAAAACCGTGATGGTTAGTACACGATTTAGGCTAAAAACTGAGTCGAAAAATTTTTTCTGAATTTTTTGCCACAATACTCCGAAAAAATATATTATTCAACGCCAAAACGATTGATGGGCTTTTCACGCTTCTAATTTCATTTTTCCATTTTTTCAGAATTAATTTCTATTTAAATCGAAGTAAGATTCAGATGCTCGTAAAAACAATCCTTAAATCAAATGTGGCTGGGATTTGGTTCGATAAATATAGAAATTTCAAGGAGTCTTTATAACAAAAATCATGCAAAACTGAGTCGGGGACCCGTAACGCGTTTTTAACAAAAAACCGTGACGATTTCGTCTAAAATTTTGTAAAAACTGACCCGAAAAATTCATCCTCAATTTTATTGCCACAATAGTTAGGAACAATATATGATTCAAAGCAAGAAAAAAATGAAGGGTTTTTCAAGCTTCTAATATCGTTTTCCATTTTTCAGTTTATTTCTAATTAAATCGAAACAAGATTTAGATGCTCGTAAAAACAAACCCTTAAATCCAATGTAGCTGAGACTTTGTTAGATGAATATAGATATTTCAAGGAGCCTTTCTGCCAAAAATATTCAAAACCGAGCTGGGGCCCCGAAACACGTTTTTAGCCCAAAAATCGTGATGGTTAGTACACGATTTAGGCTAAAAACTGACTCGAAAAATTTTTTTCTGATTTTTTTGCCACAATACTCAGAAAAAATATATAATTTAACGCGAAAAAGATTGACGGGCTTTTCACGCTTCTAATATCATTTTTCTATTTTTTCGGAATTAATTTCAATTTGAATCGAAACAAGATTCAGATGCTCGTAAAAACAAATCCTTATATCCAATGTGGTTGGGATTTAGATCGAAGAATATAGATATTTCAAGAAGTCTTTACGCCAAAATTCATGCAAAACTGAGCCGGAGACCCGGAACGCATTTTTAGCAAAAAACCGTGATGGTTAGTACACGATTTCGGCCAAAATTTTGTAAAAACTAACCCAAAAAATTTATCCTCAATTTTTTTGCCACAATAGTTAGGAACAATATATAATTCAATGCAAAAAAATGAAGGGTTTTTCACGCTTCTAATATCGTTTTTTCATTTTTTTTAATATAATTCTAATTAAATAGAAACATGATTTAGATGCTCGTAAAAACAAACCCTTAAATCCAATGTGGCTGAGACTTGGTTAGATAAATATAGATATTTCAAGGAGTCTTTCTGCCAAAAATATTCAAAATTGAGCCGGGGCCTCGAAATGCGTTTTTAGCCCAAAAACCGTGATAGTTAGTACACGATTTAGGCTAAAAACTTACTCAAAAAAATTTTTTCTGAATTTTTTACTACAATACTCAGAAAAAATATATAATTCAACGCCAAAAAGATTGACCGGCTTTTCACGCTTCTAATATCAATTTTCCATTTTTTCGGAATTAATTTCAATTTAAATTGAAACAAGATTCAGATACTCGTAAAAACAAATCCTTATTCCGAACCTTTTTAATTTCTATATAGAACAAAATAAACAACCTAGTGTAGTAAAAAGATTCAATGAAAAGAATTGAATCAGTAATTTATGGAAGAATGATGGATTTGAGAATAAGTACAATAATGAATCATTAATGGTAACACTTTCCCTTTTTTTTTCTACATATGAATGGTAACACTTTGATAGTATGATTGTGTTCCCCAGTATTTGAACAATTAAGGGCCTCTTGCAAATTGTAATCCTCCTCGGATTGCTTTGCAATTTGCACCCTTTTTCAGTCTCAAAGAGGTGGAGAATAATGGGCCAGTAATTAATTTTCAGTTTCAAGTTCGGCTTAGAAATCGGCTAAAAGTCTAAGCAAATGGGTGCGTGCCTGCGGAGCCCACTTAGCCTAAAGCTGGACTAAATGTAAAGGGCCTGGCCTCGCGCCTCCCATTAAGGTCGCTCTAATAGTAATTGGCAATGGCTTTATTTATTGACTTATAATTTCTTTGACTGTTTGACTAGAGATTTAATGGGATTTAAGAGAAAGAAAGAAAGAAAGAAAGAAAAGGAAAAATCGATCCCTTTGGCCTAGCCAGGAGTTAAAGGGAGATAGGATGTCCTCTAGAATTTTCGTTTAAAATGATGAACCAGAAAGAACCATCCCATTGTGAAATATGTTGGGTCATGGATGGGTGTGACAAGTGGCAACATGAATTTTGGGACGTCAACAAAAGGCCAAAGCAAACAAATAAATTTGATAGAATTATAGTAAAAAACAGAGTACCAAATCAATTGGACTGACAATTTCTCGTAACTGGAAAAGACTTCAGTAAAAATGAGATTCGGTGCACTAAGAATTTGAAGTGGCTGATGATGTATGTTAAACTTCGAAATTCAAGGGTTATAGTACAAGTCAAGTATTGTCATTCCTTTACATCGATCCAAAACCAATGCATATATATATGAACACATCATGATGTGAAAAAGAAGAAAAAAAAAAAGCTTAGAATTAATTAATTTATCTACTGGACAGTACAGAGTACAGACCACGTTGAACATCTCATCAATGTGTCCAACTTTACCTTACTTTTTTCCATACATGGTGATCGATAATTTGGTCTAGAAAGAACACAAGTTTCTTTTGTTTTCCCTAAATTTTAACAGTACTATTTCAAGCTAAAACTGAAAGCAACCCCATGCATGCACATGCATTTATGTAAATGATACATCAATTCCTTGAATAGAAGACATATATAGAATCACGTTGTTCTTTAATTAGTTTCTCATGGTAATGACTTCAGTTTTACCGACACATAGGAACATTGCAATTTCTTTTTCAACTCTTTTTGCTCTTTAACCCCTTTTTTTCTAGTACTCAGCCCAATTATAAAAGCAATTATTGTACCTTTGATTTTGCGGAAAACAGAATGGACTGATGGACACATGCAACCCATATGCATGAACCACTTACACACATTCGATCATTACCCCTATGGATCATTCCTATCCATATGGGTGAAAAAGTACTCCATATAACGAGCCTAATTAAGATGCCAAAGGAAAATACTATCATATATATATACTTCAATATATATACTTAACAGTGTCAGCCTCGTAGAATGTTAGATTCTTAATTTTAGTCATGATCAGGATTCAAATCGTGACAATCTCAAATACCCAAATAAAATAACCATAATTAATTAACAATCAAACACTAAATACTACTACTATGATTGTCAAACACATAATGAGATAGTACGTACTTAAACAACGTAATCAGGTTTTTGAAGCAAAAGTGCCAACATGCTTAATAATTAGATGATCAAGATATAAACATTAAAGGGTCCATATGGGTTATGTTGAAAGTAGTAAATAGTACGGGTGAATACAACTAGAGTAGCCAAACTTGACTAGTATCTTGACCAGCAAGTTCTTTTTCCCTCACCACTAACAAAACATAAAGCTAGTTGCAAACTAAGAGTGCACTTAGAGACATGGAGGGAGAGAGAGAGGGAGAAAAAGACCTAATGGCGGATTGCAATGCAAGGCAGGGAAACTAAAGAAAATTAATGTAGCAATTGGGCTCATCAGTGCTGATTAATAAGGAGAAACACCCACATTAGCTGAAGCAAAAAACCCATCTTTCATGAGAACGTCCTCTCCTTCCTACAAAAAACTCAAAAAGAAGCATTATTTTTTTATATATCACTTAAGTAGTATGATCTATATATGTACACAAAGATTAAGATATATCTCAACTGCAATTTTTGGGCATGGAAGGGGCGGAAAAAGTTACCTGCTGGCGCACGTTAGTCTTCTTCACGGTAGTCTGGTCAGGCATGAGGCCAAAGTGAATATGAGGAAAGTGGGCCCACTAAAGCAAAAAACACAAAGCAAAACAAAACATGATCAGTCAAAAGACCCTATCGAAACACTGTATATATATGATAATAATGTGTATAATAATAATAGAAAAATAGAAATGGGTAAATTACATGACATGAAAGTTGAAACCCTAACTTTGTTTTTGTCTGAGCAAAATAAGAACCCTAATTTAGTAAAGAAAAGAAAATCATATATCCCCAAAGTGGGATCTTACATTCTTTGCAGCTGCACTAAAGGCTTCTCTGTGAGTTATATCAGGATTTCCAGCCTTAATGCGTTGGATCTCGTCCCTGCAGCAGCATTTCAGATTCAGCATTTTATTAAGTTTCAAGAATTAATACATATATGTATATCAGTATATGATATGTGCTTGTATATATTGAAAATGTATTTGACATAAATATATTAATGAATGTCCAAAAAATGGGAAAAAAAGGCTTGAATGATTGCTTACTTGATGAATCGGTTGTACGCGGAGGGGACTCTCTGTCGCTTCTCCGGGGCTGAGTACATGGACAGAGACAAAACACGCAGACACATTAAAATCATTTTTTTAACATTTTTTGCATATCTATTTCTCTACTGTCACTTCATCATGATTTTGTAATCTTCACTGTTCAAATGTACATTCATAATAAGATTCTTTTCTTTTCCTAATTCCTATATACCACTATTCTACATTTCCAGGGAAAGAAAATACTCTCTATTATTCCTTCCTATATGTTTCCGGGGGAGACTGAAAGCACTGTGTCAAGTAATGCTTATGTTTTCTTGTCTAAAAAACTTGGCTCTATAAGCCTCTAAAATCCATTACCAATAATAACAAGGGAAGCAAGAAGTTAAAAGTCAAAATGAAAATTTTTATCTAGGCCTACCTCTCTATGATGTCATCTTGGTTTTGATACAGTTCTCTCAAATTTTTTAGGACTAAAAAATATATTAAAGAAATGGACTGTCAAATATAAATGAAAAGACAGGAAAGTTATTTTTTTTCTAAATCAGGGCTTCTAGTTTTGAAACAGAAGGCTGAAATGGCAGGCATTAGGGGTTCTTGTTAGTATATTTGGTGAAAGAAAAAGAAGGATTCTCCTTCCTTTATTCTTTCTTGTCTAACAAAACCCTTGTTGAAATGACCTTCAAGATTTTAGGAGAAAGAGTGGTAGAAATGGAAGTGGGATGATTCATAATTTGCTTTCTTTTGCAAGTGCATTGATCATTCCTTGCCTTTCCATTTTTCTTTCATAACACAGGAAAAGAGTACTGTATGTTGAACAGGGTTATAAAGTGCAAAGAATTTTAAAGAATCTTTGATAAAACAAAAAACAAAGTATTTGCACAGTGAATTTGACAAAAACAGTGGCAAACAGTTTTCTAGCTACAAATAAAAAGATCGAAAAATAAGAGTTTTGGAAGGAAATTACTCACGTCTGGTGATAACTGGAGGCCTTGGAAGCTCATCAGTTACTCCACGAGTTGGTAAGTTGAAGTCATTTGTGTTGGTTTGGTTCAGCAAAAAGTTTGGAGAAGGATTTGAGATCTCTTCCTGGAATCATATATAAGAGTCATCAAAATACAAAAATACAAAATCCATTTCTAGATTATAGATATGGAATTATGATTACCAGGCAGTTAATTTCTGACTTTTTTAGTACTAGCTAACAATGAATTGAACAAGATTTAACAGCTAATCAATTAGCAAAAAAAAGCATATCTATACCAGAAGATTATGTGAAGGAGAGAAAAAACTGTGAGCCAAATGAAACTGATTAGCCGAAGGGAGAAGCAACCCTCGCATGTTGACAGGTAAAAGATTGGTGCAGTGCCCACATCGAACAGTTACAGTCTTGAACAAACTTGTGCAAGGAACACTCACCTATATATATAGAGAGCACAAAACCAAGAATATTCCTTAGACAAAAGCATTCAAAGAAAAGAAACTGAAAACCCTAATTGGGGAAGAAAAGGGTTAAACATGAAAAGAGAGGAAAGAAGGAAAAGATTGATACCGCGAGGACGGTGTCGCAAATGTTGCAATGAACATAACAGAGCTGCTCGGAAGGAGGGAGGTGGTCCAAAGACAAGGTAGAAGAGGAGGACATGATCTTCCCTTTGATTCCTCTTTCCTTTCTCTTTTAAAATTGATTGATGATTGCCCCTCTTTGGTCCGATTGATTGATTGATTGATAGGAATGACAGCTTAACCACCACCTTGGATCTGCTTTTCTTTGATTATGAGTTGTGAGAGAAAGGGAGAGAGAGAAATTTTGTGTTATTTGTGTGTGAGTGAGTGAGCTAGTGTGAGCAGGAAAGAAAGAGAGAGAGAGAGAGAAGATATATGGATGATGAAATGATTCTACTTGGTCTACTATTTATGAAAAAAACAAAGGCAGAGAGAAGAAATTCAGAATTCCCCTCTCTCTCTTTTCCCTTCTGTTTATTGGTCTTGGTCTTGTTTCTAGCAAACATGGATGGTGGGCATGCTGCACTTATGTATGTACTATGTACAATGACAATGGATTAATGTCACATGCATGCATACATACATGCATACATGGCATATACATGATGATCATAATTATATGTGTGGTTGGCATTCCCAAGGCAAAGTTTTTGTGTTTTGTGCAAAGAGAGAGAGAGAGAGAGAGGCGGCAGATGTGGGGGAGAGGAGCAAGAAAGGGACGTGTGCATGGGGTGACATAGCTTTCACTTCCTCACCTGTTGTTTTCAGCAGTTAAGAGGCTGTGTTTGTATAGT
>AWUE01023863.1:0-19302 GCA_001974825.2 Corchorus olitorius
GATAAAAACTATTATTTTTATTTGCCTCAATTTCCGAACCCCAAAACCCTAGTGCTCCTTTCTACCTCCCGGATAATAAGCCCTTCCCTTTCCTTCCCGCTTCCGCCTCCTTAGGGCTCTTCCATCCCCATCTCCATCCATATCATCATCATATCATAATGAATAATGATAATCATGACATAAATCATCATCTTATATATATAGTACATGATCGATCATGGCATAATCATGATCAAATCCCAATTGATATAGATACAAACAAAAAAAAAAGGGGAGAGCATAATTTAATGTTATTATGTGTGTGTATTTATTTAGAGCTGAAAGGTTACTTTTGGTGAAATGACCACTCGATCTCTCTCGACTTGCACACAGACAGAAAACGTATTTAAGTCAGTTGAAACCCATTTGCCTGTGGCCACAGACTTGCTCCCTCCCTCTGTTACAAAACCTTTGTCCCTTTCCTCAATTTCCATTTCTTTTTGCCTTATGTTTTGATCTAATTTGGTTAGAATCTTTTCACGCCTTCTTTTCCTCACTCAGACATCTCTACTCTAGGGTTTTGTCATAATTATTATATCATCATTTCTGCAAACCTAATTAACTCTGCTGCTTTCTTAATACTTATCTCAAGTAGTAGTACCAAATATGCCATACTTTGCCCAAATCCCTTATGCCATTTCTCTCTAATTTTGGAATATTCCTTTTCCATTGTAAAGGAGTATATAATTAAAGAATAATTGGATTAAAGTTTCTTTAGCATTCATTGGGCTGTAACTTGTGGGAATTCCCACCATTCGAATGGGTACAAACGATCGTTTGGAAGATCATTGAATGTGATTCAATTTATGAATGGGAAGAAAATGAGTTGTAAAATTAAGTTTTCGTGGTTTTAAATTAGTACAGGGTATCATGAAAGATGAGTTATTCAAATTTTAAACCATACCCATTACCATGTTGAAAGGGAAATGAGACTGAGAATCTGACTCACACACTTGAATGAGAGAGAGTCTTTTGCTCAAAAAGTCAAATTTTAAAACAGACGAAAGGATAGATAGCTAGTCCCCTTACGGCCTAATTATAATAATGTCGAAAAAGTAGACAAATTAAAATTCACTATAGCAGTACGAAATGCAACTTTTTTCTCTCCTTCAAGTACTTTAGTAAACACAACAACTGATATTTGTGTTTGGATCATTCTTGATTGGTAAAGTGCAATCAGAAACTGCATTCACACAGTTTCATAGGCTTTTGGGTTTTTTTTTTTTTTTGATGTAAGGTTAATAAAGGAACCGACATAAAACTGAGTAAAAATGATGTTAATATATTGCCCCATATGCTAATTACATATAGTACAGTATTCAAATTAGGTAATTAAAACTTTTGCATGCACTAATTCATTCTTAATTTCCTTTCAAAACTTTTTTCAAGAAGTACAATAAAACAATCATAGATTCTCAAACAATTTACTAAGAAATCATAAATTCAAGTCACGTCTACTACCTTATAATAAAAGCAATGCACTAAGCAAGCCCACATAAAAGGACACAATATCCGCAAGTAGTAGAACTTGAACCCAAGACCTCACATTCTAGGTACATCACACCTATTGGTTGAGCAAACAACTCGGTATTCCTTTTAAAAGTGCGAAATAATTCATCTATATAAAATCCAAAATCGATGTACGTAATTAAAGATATTTATCCTATAGTATATTGATGTAATGTAATTATAAATATGCCGTTTTTTATTTCTCTTTCAAAACTCCAACTGTGAGGCAACAGCTAGGAACAGTGAGGCGCATGCCTTATGACTAACTAAAAGACCACTCCCATAGCGGAAAAGGCATGCAAAGCGCATAGTCATTTTCCATTCAAAACTCAAAAGGCTACACATCTTCTGCAGGCATATCCCCCTTCAGATTATATCATTATACCCAACAATAAAAGAAGGATTTAAAGAAAACAAAAGGACTAAACAAATTTGACCTGACGCTATTGGAAAGAAACAAAAAAAAAAAAACTTAAAAGACAGTTAATACATGCAAATTATGTTAATAATTGTGTATTTTTGGCAACTTTTAATGAAGCAGTGGGGAAACCAGGTTTTTCAGGCCTAAACGGATTGGCGCTTCGTGAGATTTAAAAGGGTAAAGAGAAAAGGGAAGAGGTCGGTGTCAGAATGCTTTAGAGATCGTATCAACCCTAGCTCGATCGGGGGCATGAACCATCTTTCTGAATTCTGATTTCAATCTTGAATAAATAATATATATGTATTATGTTAAACACATCAGCATTTTTGTAGGGATAGGGCAGATTTTAGATGCAGGAGGATCTGACACTATTATTCTGATCAATTGCTGACAATTGGCGCTACCTAGCTATCTATTTATTTGCAAGATCGCACAAGGCTCGAGCTCTTAACATAAAAAGCTGGTTTAATTATACACCCTTCACTAAATCAATTAATCCCACTTTTGCTAAAACTTTTCAGGGCCGAGAGTCAGGAGAATGAGAAAATTGGCAAATGGCTAGCTAGTTTAAAACACTTTGATTAGGGTAATATGATTGTTACTTTCCAATTTGGTCATTTTTTGGACCAAAAATAAAAGTAAAGAAACTGATCATTAATTTGATGCCACACTATATATGATTGATCCTGTGTTGCAGCTTTGATGTATGAGCCATACTGAGAAGTTGTAAACTCAGAAGTAATTATTAGGATGATGATAATGTTAGAACCGAATAATCCAAGCATTAATTAGAAAGAGTCAACAATAATATTCTCCAACAATGATCAAATCAATGTCAATATATTAATCTTTTTTTTTTTTTGAAATCTTGTGATTTCACTTATTAAGGACCCATCTATATATATGTTGGCAGGAGAGACACACAAAAGCATGCATTGATGGCAACATGTACGAAAATAAGGAAAAGCAGTGTCTCTGTATAAAGCCTGCAGAAGCTATTTGTTGCTGTTTGTGGGGATACCACCAAAGCCCAAACCCCAATCCCATTGCTGGGCGGTGGTGGTGGTGGTGGTGGGTGGTGGGGAGGGGCTGCCCTGCCTTGGGGTAATTGGATTTGTCTAGATACCCAATACCCAATACCCAATAAAGTCGATATTGAATTTGGTCTGGCCCAAAAAAAAAAAAAAAGATATTGAATTTGGGGTGTCTGATATTTTTGTTGTACGTTTGTTTTGGCTTTTGCCACCCCAAGTTTCTTAACGTACGTTTAGCAGTTAAACAGGGAAAGGATAGTTTAAAAAAGATTTATAGATATATAGCTATATACATGTCCTGTGGCCTTTTGGATTGGAGCTATATATTATATGTTACCTTCCTTACCCTACATGCTTTTCCCTTGCCTCTGCCTCTGCTGCCATGGGGCAATTGGCCACTTCTTGTTCTTGTTCTTGTTCTTGTTTCTGAACCACAACCCAAATTATTTCAAGGACATTGATTTCAGATTTATTTAAGAAGATGGGTTGGAGGGAAACATTTACCACTGTTACTTTTTTTTTTTTCCTAAAAACTATCAAATCAAATCAATCAAGAATTTTGGTTTCATTTGAGTGCCTCATATATAAATACATGAAATTCATCTTGTTTCAACAGAGGAGAGCATCCCATGCATTTTGATCATATACTAATTATATTTTGCTAAAACATGGTTACCTTATATTTTTGCAATAAAGTTAATTAAGCAAAATGTTCTAATTTGTACACCCCATATACCCCACCCCTCTAATATAACAATATGAAATGACCGCTTTACCCTTTGATGAATAATGAGAGAGGTGGGTGTGTGTCAAAAATTACATTACCCCTCAAGATAAAAGGGATATATGTAAATACTTACTTTTTTCTTATTATTTCTAATCAGAAAAGAAAACAGAAAAGGGAAAAGTTATATGTATTAAAGATTTTTATACTAAAGTAAAGAATAACATTTTACACTTTTAGCTTAAATTTGTATGTTTCCAATAACAACAAATACATCCTTGTATCCAACAACCTAAATATCCCTTATATTTATACAAAATATTATTTTTTAATATAGTTTTATAGCCTCTCCCAGACTCCCAAGTCCCACCAAAAAAATAATTTAAGGAAGATAAAATAAAATTAAAATTAATGAAAGATTGTGTATGTTTGTTGTCAAGACATAAGTGGGGGTAGTAGTAGTACATAATGCTTTGGGTATTTATTCTCCGAGTGATTCTATGTCTATTTGCCCAAACCCAAATTCAGAGCTCAGACTGCATATGGCCATCCATACATCTGGATGGGCCCACGTTTACTGCCCAATTAAATTCCGTCTTTTTAGCTTTACCTTAGGCCCATTCTGGCCCACTATGAAGCCCCTGGAGACTCCAGTGGAGGACCAGACTACCGAGTACCGACCCATCCCCTAATCAATTTCTAATTTTATATATACTACTACTATTTAATTTCGTTTTTTCTTTTTCCTTTTTCTTTTTTCTTTCTCGATCCGAAAATCAAAATTTAAACTTACCATTCCAATTTTGTCAAGAAAAAAGATAGGGAGATTGAAACTCAAATAATGATTTTTTATTTGGTTACAAAATAAGGAAATTTATGTCAGAAGTTACATAAACTACTCTTTATATTTATTATTTTTGAACGTTTCAAAATAAGCTTTGTGGATTTTCTGACCATCAGTTTTCTACTTTTCTTTTTGCTTGTTCTTCTCAAGAGAAAGGTGAGAGTATTATGGACTACTTTCTCCCATTCAAAATAAGTGAAACACTAGGTTTATCACACAGATAAGACAATGATTAGTTGATTTTAAATTTAGTAAAAACTCACTTAAAATGACATAATTATCCTTCTAAAAATTTTTATAAACAATTAATTAATAAATCTTCTCTCCCTTCACAACTTTCCAAGACCGCTTAACAACTTTCCAAGACCAGTTAAAAGTTCAACTACTTTAATTAACACTTAGGGGTATGTATGGAAAAAAGAGTAAAATTGTATTGGTTTTGTAATTGTTTCACTTATTTTGAAAGACTGCAAAAGTTAAAATGTTTCACTTATTTTAAATGGGAGTATGATCTTGTTACCAAGACATCAAATCATCCATTAATTAATGGAGTAGAAGCATACATATATGAATTAACAGGTGGCATAGCCCATAACCAAGGAGACAAGGAAGACACGTGTGATAATCCCAACCAATCCCCTTCAGCAAAACAAGTGGAAGACACACATCACACGTGCGAGAGCTAATCCCCTCCTAACGAACTTTCTCTTTCCCTCCACATTTCATCTTCTTTAACACAGGGGAAGCAAAATTAACTAACAGGTCAGCTACTTGTAAAAATCCATAATGGCATTTGCTTCAATTTCATCCTTATCCATCAATTCTCTTAGTATTTCTTCTTCTTCTTCTTCTTCTTCTTCTTCGAAAGCTACAAATTACCATGCGCAATCTTTCTCAAAACGTTTTGGGGTCTTTTGCCAGATAAATAACTCAGAAATTAAAGCCCCAATTCGCGGTGAGTTATGATTTTTGATTCTGCCTTTTTTTATTAATTTTTTATTGATCAAATTTAATGGAGTTTTCCTTGGAAAAGGAAGATTGTTCCAACAGTAAGTATGAAGGCAAGGGTAAGAATTGGAGAGCCTTGGTTTCAACTGCATTGGCAGCAGCTATGGTTGCTTTTGGCTCTGACATGTCTGCTATGGCTGAACTGAATAAGTACGAGGCAGAAACTCGTGGGGAATTTGGTATAGGATCAGCAGCTCAGTTTGGTTCTGCTGATTTAAGGTTAATTCTATAAACAATCTTAATGTTATTAGAACTGTCTGTTTGGGGTTTAATTAGCCAAAAGGGAATTAATTGATTTCTGGGTTCTTCTGGGTTTATGCAGGAAAGCAGTTCATGTGAATGAAAATTTCAGGTAACAAATAGAAATCCCAATTTGTACATTTATCTTTCAATTTCAAACAAATAAGTCTGCAACTGGAAATTTGGGTCTAAAATTAACATTGTAATTATTGAAGAATCAAATTTAGTTATCCAAAGAACTTAACAGAAAGGATTTAGTAAGTCAGCTGCTAATGAAGTTGAAATGTGAATGAATTGATACAGAAGGGCAAACTTCACATCTGCTGATATGAGGGAATCTGATTTCAGTGGTTCAACATTCAATGGAGCATATCTTGAGAAAGCAGTTGCATACAAAGCAAATTTTACAGGTAATTTTGCTCCCAAAGAAAAATCAATTACTACTAGTTCAATTCAATTCATGAAAGGAAACTATAACAAACAAAGCTAAACAAAAAAAAAAACTAAAGACTAGATAATTTCAGGGTTCTGCATCAGAGTACCAAACTTAAACAAAACCCAACTGACTTGTGAATCTTCTGCCAACATCAAACATGTCCAACTTTGAAAAAATTAATTAGTCTTCCTTCTTTTGGTTTTGTTTTTGTCCCTGGTTGTATTTAGGCACTCGCTCCTCTTCCTCCTTAATACTTGGTTCCTTTCCCAATTGTCCTGATGCCTTGAAAGTATTTGAGTTGCTAATACTATATGAGCTGCAACTCTCTTCTGCATCATCCAGTTCATGCTCTGACTCTAACGTTTCTGGCTTTTTAGTGGAGTCCATTGAGCCTATATTTGGCATAAGGATACTTTCTCCGGATGAAAACCCTAATGATTCAAGACTGATGTTATACATAGAAATAAATGAGAGCTCAGGTTCCACATCATCAGGTTTTGAACTATTAAATGGCAATTTCGTTTCAGGTTCTTTTTCCCATCCAATCGATACAGGTTCATCCTCAAAATTAGCTTTTTCCCATTCATCAATTGATTCCATCTTGGATGTCACCTCATCGTCCTCCTCTGGGGTTTCTGATTCAATCCGGTTCGTTGATAATCTCCCCGATAGAATAGGAAAATCTCTGATAACCTTGAAGGCCTTACTACTTCGGCGAACTAACCCTTTAGGCATTAAATCAAACGGAGACACGACATCATCATCAGGAGATTCACCCTCAGATTCTAAGACAGAACCCAGACTTGGTTCTGTTTCGCTCTCAACAAATGTTCGAGGAATTAGGGTTTCGACTCTGCCACAACCCTCAGGGAAATCACGAATCGCAAATACCCTCGGCTTGTTGTGCCGAAATTCAACCAAATCGTTAGAATCTATCGAATCATCAGAATTCGAATGAGAATTAAGACTGGGTTCTGTTTCACTATCAACGAATGTTCGAGGAATTAGGGTTTCGACTCTGCCACAACCCTCAGGGAAATCACGAATCGCAAATACCCTCGGCTTCTTGTGCCGAAATTCATCAACCAAATCGTTAGAAGCTAACAAATCATCAGAATTCGAATGAGAATAAAAACTGGGTTCTGTTTCACAATCGGCGAATAGACGAGATTGTGTGTCAAGCCTCGCCGATGTACCCCAAGCCACCGGAAAATCACGAATTGCTGTTACCCTTCTCTTTTTGTAACCAACATAAAAACCACGACTTTCAGGTTTTGCGTAATTTGTTTGGGAGGCCATTGTTGCTTTCTTGATCAAGAAAGATCTTAAACCTAATAGAAAAATCGATTTAGGGAAATGGCATATGTCTGACCTAAAAGGCTAAACTTGTGTTTATAAAGAACTAAACTCCCAAACCTGGTAGGAGTTTGACGTATGCGCGTTCCACAAATTATCCAATCATCTTATTTTGTAGACTACTTACCTTTTTTTATTATTAATTAAAAATTATTATCGTCTAGTAATTACTTCTCTTTTTTTAAATATATATATATATATATATATATTGGCTAATTAAATTTTTCAGGAATTATAGACATAATCTTTTCTTCGGAAAAAAAAATATTTTTTTGTAAACCATAGAAAAAAATAGCTATATTGAACACTTTAATTATTTGTGTTCATAAGGAATTTATAATATAAATTTAGCCAATAACAATTTAATTTTAACAAAAATTAATATGAAATTGCAATTGGTAGAGAAGGTAAAGATAATCTTATATATTTTCTCGAGAATCCTCATAAGCAAATTTGATTTCGGCAGGTGCTGATTTGAGTGACACATTGATGGATCGTATGGTAAGTTTTCCAAATCTTGGTGACCATACAAATTTGATGTTTGGAATATATGGAGGAAATGTATTGTAAAATTCTACTAATAAAAGACCTTTTTATGTTTGGTTTCAGGTTCTGAACGATGCTAATCTCACAAATGCTGTGCTAGTAAGATCGGTGCTCACCCGAAGTGACCTCGGGGGTGCCCTGATTGAAGGTGCTGATTTTAGTGATGCTGTTATTGATCTTCCTCAAAAGCAGGTAATTCTTATTCACTCCCCTTGTTTTAGGCTTCATAAATCATAATTCTTCTCCACATTACCCTTTGCTCTGCCCTGAAAACAGAGCAAGTTAAAAGTGAACTATCATATATTCATATAATTTCTGGGTTTGTTTATGTAGGCTCTGTGCAAGTATGCAAAAGGGACAAATCCAATTACTGGGGTAAGCACCAGAGCAAGTTTGGGATGTGGAAACAGTCGGCGGAATGCTTATGGAACCCCTTCTTCTCCTCTTTTAAGTGCTCCACCTCAAAAACTGCTAGACCGGGACGGTTTCTGTGACAAAGATACTGGCCTTTGTGAAGCAAAATAATTCCAACATCCATACCAATTGACACCATGTTATTATAGGCTCATCGACAATGAAAGGTAAAAGAGTGTGAGAACAAAACATGTATACTAATTGAGAATCTTTACCATATACCGTAAAATATATGTGTATTCTAAAGTACTATATCGGAATGAACAATATAAACTTGGAAAGTTGATTTTGCTCGCCTCAGAACTTGTGTTTTGATGGATTGGGTTATCACTAATCAAATTTTCTTTAAGTGATTGCTAAACTGATCCAAACATGTAATGAGATCATTCAAATGTGATGAAGAGAATTATGTTGCTAGGTGAAGTGACAGTGAGGATTAAGTTCTGGTGTCTCATATGATGTTTCTTAAGGAAATAGATTATGAATTATCATTAAGGAAATGTCAACTTGACTTCAAACTTGGAATTTGTTGTCAGGTTTTGCAATAATGATGTTGTTTATATCCTTAGATTTATGTACTTATGTGCAGCACACTACTCATGTCATTTTTGGAGTAAATTGCATTTGTCTGATCCATTGAAATATCAGAAGGTTTCTGATGTTGTAAAGCTATTAGAGCTAAAGTATCTGTTCTTACAAACATTAAACTTTGTAAACTCTGTTGTTGCCAAAAAGGTTATTAGACAAAATAAAACAACCTTCTGAACTCTGCATCTAGCTGTCAGAAACTGTAGCTTCTTCGATTGCCCGAGGAATGGCAGAGAGCTGAAATGATTTTATTAGACATATGAAATAGATGATTGGATAATTTGTTATGACATGAACTCCCCAGTCATTTGTTTGTAAAATTGCCTAACAATCACAATTAAACGAGGCAAAAACGGATGCTTTGTTGAAGAAATAGGTTGAAAAAGGTTAAAAGGTCATGCTAGGCATGTCCATTCCATAGACAAAAGCATGCAATCATTTTGCCTCTGCACTCTCCCCTCGGCCGTTTATTAGTGTCTTGTATGATTGCTCCATGGAAGTGGAGCACTGCAGAGAATCTATCTACCTTATGACAGCCGTCTGAATGTTCTAGTAACTCGTAGGTTAGCATTTTAGGCAAGAGTCTAAGCTTCAAAAAAAATGTTAATTACCTGAAGAATTGTATTTCCTTCTTTTCTTCTTTTTACATTTCTTTATTTGATGGTAAGTTATTTGAGTTTCACCAAGAAAAGAGAAAGAACATGTAACTTTGCTCTGCTTTCAAAGCAGAGCAACTCATCAATCAACATTGGGAGAGAATGATCAATTCTAAAGAATGGTAACAGAATACAAATCTTGTTTAACAGAATAAAACATTGAAAAGCTAAAGGAAAAGAGAATTCATGTGCAAGCAAATCAATCATTCTTGCTCTACTTTCTGACATTTATGCTTAGCTGCAGCTAAACTATTGTTCCTATCTGCCGTTTCTAAATTCTAATTGCCGATGTCCTTGTAGTGTAGTAAAGATACACTAGTTAGTTATTGCTAAAATATTAACTAACTAGCTTGTAATTTATTGCAAATAAAAAATTAATATTTCTTAAATTATATTAACCTTCGGAATGTGTTTTTTCGAGGAAGGAAACAATAATTGGATTTTATTCCAAAAATCCGACGTGAAATAATGAAACAAACAAATTACTATTGTAATCATAATAGCAAATTAACAAAGTCAACATAAAGCAAGCATGCAATAGCAAATATGAATATTAGTGATTTTTGTTCATCAGTGAGACAGTGATTAATGATTTTTTTTTCAGTAATTAATAATCAAGAATAGTTACATAAATCAGATAGGATTATTTCGTCGGACTAGAACTCAAGACCTCATGGTCCAGGTTTACTTGAACTAAGAGTCCAGCACTCTACCACCAGCCCAAATGCCCGATGACAGTGAGTAATTATTCTTGTTATAACAAAAACAAAATTATACCAAAATATAATAGTAATCTTAAAGTACCAGTAACTAGTAATCTATTATTTTAGTAATAAGACCTTTTTTTTTTATTGAAAGGCAATTAGAATTTATTCGAAGGAAATCGAAAACAACTCAACAAAAAGGAACCGCCTCAGCAGCATAGCAAGTTGCCAAGGAACAAAACAAGTGCCCACTCATCCAACAACCGAACAAAATTAAGAAAATCAAAAGAGCAAATAAACTAGACAACAGACAAACAAATACATATAAAATTGAAGGAACAAACAAGGGCAGGGGGCCGGGGCTCCACCATGCGATCAACTCCACCCTTTGCAGCGTGGCAAATTCAAAATGCAGAGCTTCATTCTCCAAGCAAATCTTTCATCCCTACAAACAACAGTTTTAAAGCCCCAACAAGGATCCAAAGCAAAACGAAGTGATCCCAATTTGAGATGGTTGATTTCATTGCACACATTTAAACTCCCCTTTGTTCCACACAAGGCCATGTCGTCAAGCACTTGCAATATTAATAAAATTTGGTTTACTGATCTCGTAAGTGGGATGGATCAACATTTTGTCCAATTCCTTAGCAAATCTTTCCATGGCAGGAGCTGGCAAACAAACTGGAACCACAGCTCCAACTTGTCCTTTCTTGTCCTTGGCTGATATGATAAAGCTTATCGGCCCAATTGCTTTGGCCAGCCCTCCAAACTCTGCCTTACCCCATCCAAAATCCACATCTCTGTATCCCATATGTTTTAAATCTGATATCAAGTAAGACCCACGCATTGGGAATTTGACCCTTTTTTTACCATTAATCACCATCAAACTTGCTACTGATTTCACATACTCTTCCGTCACGCTTGCCTTGGCTTCCTTCACTAGCTCCACCGCATACTCTAGCGGATTCCCACATAGTTGTCCGGCTGTTGTTTTTGCCGCCGGAAACACAAAGGCATTTCCATAATATCCCGACGGTAAAGGTGGATTGAATTTTGAACGTACGTTAGCACAGCACATCATGCGCACCTCTTCGTTGGGGTTTAGATTCAAAGCCAACGTTCGACAACGCCATAAGGAAGCGGTCAAGAGTTCGAACCTGCTGCATCGGTGGAGATGGAGTGGGAGGAGCTTATATAACGATGAAATTTCGTTTCCGCCAAAGAAAAAGGAACGTTCAACCATGTTATCTGAAAGATTAACAACTTCTTCCACCTCGTCATACTCGTTGTGTTTGCACGTGACTCGTGGCGGGTCGTTGGCATTGAGGAGGTGCCTTTCCCACACCGGTGGGGTTGTGGGTGTAGCGCAGCCACGGGCCAGCTCGGCCACGGCCGACATGAATTGTGCTATGCCAGTGCCATCAGATATGACGTGGTTTAGGCGAAGAGCGAAGATGAAACCACCGCATTTCAGTCGTGTAATCTATTAACAATGTTAAAAGGAATGAAAAGTTAATAAAACTATGAAATCCTAACCATTTGAACAAAATGTATATATCTTTAACTTTCTTTCCATTCTCAAAATTTGACACAATTTTACTTTTTTTTGTTTATTCGTTTTTATATTTTCACATTTCTAATTCATCTTCATAAATATATATATGTATAGACACACACATATTTGAGCTCAAAGTATATATACATATATTAATAGGTAATAATATATATATATATAATACATATATTAATTTAGATCCATACCTATATTCTTATGCTTTATATATATAATTATTTTATTATTAGTATTATATATATGACTATGAATATTCACTCAAGGGGAACATGTGACCCATGTCATGTGTCATGTGTCAGCTTCCTACACTCGTTTAATGTTAACTGAAGGGTGTCTGTTTTCTTCCTATATTCACACAAATTGAGAGAATATGACAAAGCAGCTTGAGGCCTAGAGCTGTTCAAAGGTTGGGTTATTTGTCCAAGCCCGTAAGTCCACCCGATATTATAAAGGGCTTGGATAATAATATTAAACATATTGGATGTGTTTGGATAAAAATATCAAGCCCGTTTATTAAATGGGCCGGACTTGGGTATAAGAGCAAAATCTCAAGCCCGACTCGGGCCCGGCCCGATTAAGGAAATATGTTTTTTTTTATTTATTTATTGATGAATTATATATATTAAATATAATTTATACGTACACCATATCTTAAATAAGAAAAAGATGAATTATATATGTAGAAAATCTTGTTATCAATAAGAATAGTATATTATAAGTAGTATATATCATATTTATATTTACAATTATATTTATATAATTAATTAATATAAATGGGCCGGGCTTGGACAAAAGTTTGAGACCCGTTTTATTAAATGGGCCGGATTTGGGCAACATTAATGACCTTAATCTTAAGACTAGGCCCGGGCCATGAACAGGTCTACAGTGAGGCCACTCTTCAGTCGTTTTCTCCCGGTTTTGTTTATGAGCAAAAAGTAAATTCAAAAACTCTTTTTAAAAAAAAAAAAAAACCATGAATAGAATTAAAAAACACCTGAAGAACATCCAATGAATTTCATAACAAAATAAATTATAAGGATGAACTAAATACAGAAATAATGAAAACTTTGTAATCAGTGAGAAAAAATGGAAAAAATGTAATCAAATTGAGAATATGACAAATGACTTCTCCATAAAGCCAACCTATTACTCTAGCTAAATGTCTTAGGAGATAACACTTTTCTTATTCTATTCTTTTTTTGGTGAATAAAAGTTGAAGAGCACGAGTGGCTACCCATCTCTAAGGCCAGGGATTTGGGATTTACGGACCCATTGAATTTTTTACCTTCGGGATTGTCGAAATTTACAAATCACCTACTAAATGTAAGACTACGGTCAGCGAGATACGAATTTAGGTAGAGTGTACAAAGAATTCGGACCATAACCACTTGTGCCAACTCCTGTAAACATAACTTTTCTTTTTTCTGATAATTACTATTATAACAACAAAATATGATGAATAAAGCGAATATTAAAAAAAACATACATATGGTGAGATTTGAATTTGAGACCTCATGGTATAGGGAACGTGGAACGTGCATATTATAGGTAGTTGAGCCAAATGCTCAAATTATTATTTTTATTATATAATATTATATTTTAATTATTTATTCCTTTTATTCTAAATCTATTTCGGTGGGACTAATATTATATGATGCTTTGTAATTATTAGAACTTCACCGAAAATTAAAAAAAATAAAAAGAAAATGGTGTGATCTCAAAAACTTATACAAGAGCTTGGAAGTATGTAGAAAGACTACCTGAATCAACATTAATGGGCGATTTTGCATCCCATCAGAGTCAGGAACATCATAAAGTAGCTCATCAAAACAAGGAAATGGAGGCTGAAGTGCATCACTACCAATTTCATCAAGTGTAACATCAGCGTCGGCCTCGATAAACAAGATACCTTCGCCAGTGCAATCCACCATAAGCTTGCCGTTGTGCCCTTCCCATAGCCTACCGGCATACGGATAATAAAACACTAGGGCTTTTGCAAGTGCCTCCCTAATAACCTTAACAGGGTCCTTCCCTTGCATGGAAGGGTTACGATGGTAAAATTGGATAAACGGAATTTGAAACCGGAGAGTCTCTTGATCATCGATGTCGGATAATAGTTTGTGTTCACGTGGTGTTGGCTCGGCTGGACAAACAAGTTCGGGTTCGCGTCTTTGGACTGTAAATGCAAGGGAGGAGGAAGATAATTTTGCCATCGTACCACAATTAGTTAAGATTACCAAAATGTTGTATGTGCTTGAGAATTAATGGTGTCGAGGAAGCGAATATTTATAGCAAACAATCATAAGTCACTGTCGAAGGTTTACATTTATCATTAGTACCTACCAACTTTGTCACTTTTCTCTAGTTTCCTCTCATGTTCCTTCTCCTCCAAAACCAATAATGTTTTCTCTTGTCTGCTACCTCTCTTCTCTCATGTTCTTGGACATTAAGAGGTCATGAAAAATTTACATATACAATATCTAACGTAATCAAGGTTTTAAGAGAGCTTGATTTTCCACAAATTTTCACATTAAAGAGCTGATCAGCAATCATGAATTAATTAATTAATAAAAGATTGGGTTTATAAATTAAGCACAGAAAGATTTGACACCTATTACAGAAAGGTATATAACAGTTTGATTGTTTTCTTTTAGAAGGTCACTTTGATTGGTTTCTCTAAAATCAAAGTTAAATTGCTACAAATTAAGCAAACCAAGTTTCTAATGTGAATTCATTTACTATATAACAAGAGGGGTATGCGCTACGGGGATTTTTTTTTTCATCGGCGCTAGGGAATTTTTTAATGTGGATAAATTTGTTTGTACTCGTTATTTGTTTTGTAAGTGTATACTTATTTCCACACATATAGTAATGTAATATATATATTATCATAATATATTCTTAAAAAATAAATCATTTAAAAAATACATTCTTAAATATCCCTCGGAGGAACGTAAAAATGAAATGAAATTCATTTCACCAAAGACCTTTTCGAGTTCAATTTTGCTTCACTGTTTTTTGTCGCTTCGGTTTTCTCGCTTGTGAGAAGAATTAAAGGCCATTAAGTTAGTTTAATGAATGCAAATATTGTTCACACCATACCATATTTGGATCAATGAATTCAGAATTTTAGATCCAATAACCGATTATTAATTTTCACACTATTGATGAGTTAGATGAGCTATAGATTTCAAAAAAAAAAGATGAGTATAGATTAAAAATAATGTTTTAAGCAAATTAAACAAAGCCTTCTATAACTCTTCTAATTAAAAAAAAATTAAAAAAATGAGCAAGTGTAGAAATGATCATTTGTCCTTGATAGTCATTAATAATTGTCCTTGACAATTAATACGGTCCATTAGAACAAAATAATGTGTGTAAACATAGTTAATCATCTAAAAATAGGCAAAAAAAATCGAAATTTACTTATATAAACCCAACACAACCCACATAGAACATAAGGATTATTGAGTAATTAGTCAAGGGAGAAAAAATCAAAACGGGGCGATAAGATTGTTCCATGTTAAAAATTGAAAGGGGTTGTTAGTAATTTCACATGGTTACAAAAATAATGGGTAGGATATATTAATAACTTAAGCACTACTACAACTTTTTTCTTCGGCCATCTACTACTACTAGCTACTACTTGACAAATGACAATGTAACAGAGTTGCAATATATATGTGGAGTAGACACAATTACATACCTTATTGATATTTAATAAGATTTTATAAATTATAGCAAGTTTTTCCGATGGAGAACTTATTAGTTATTAGATGGATCAGTTTCAGCACGTTATTTATAGTCTCGACCAATAAAATTGTGACAACTCATAATTATTCATAAAATTTAGGCACAAATTTAACATCAGGTTTAGCCCCAAATTTCACTAGTTGAGATTTACCGAATAAGTTCCGAGATTTAGGTCATTTATTTGGTAGGGTTTAAGTAAATATAGGAAAAAATTTGAATTGTCACAATTTTATTAATTGGAATCATAGATGACGTGGTAAAACTAATCCATCTAATAATTTCTCTTTTCAATGTCACATCAGGCGGGATATTAGACGGTAAAATTAGACGAGTCAAGTAGAATTGCTGTAAATTAATGCTACATTTCCCACCAAATGATTGCATCATAGGTGGCACAATTACAACCACTAATACTTTAACACAATTAATGTCATGAATTTAGGGACTTACCATTTCAAGTTTGTTTCTATTAAAACTCGAGCTAAACTTGGTGACACGTTAGAGAATAAGATTTGGTGGTAAACTTTGATGAGACCAAAAGAATTACTGGTAATACAATGGACATGGTTTTAAAATCAGACCGATCGATCGGATCAGTTCAATCAAGACCCGACAATTGGTCCGATCCGATTAGATGGTGACTTCTCGGTTAGTCAACAAACGACATTGAGCGGTTCAACCGACAGTTGAACGGATCAATCGGAATAATTTTAACCGAATTCAAAGAATATTTGACTGGATTTAAAATTTGAAATTTATGGAAAAATATTATTTGTTGTGGGATTTAAACCCACAATCATAAAGATAAAAAAGCACTTAAACTATCCCACTAGAAAGTTTTTTACATCATTATTACACTACATTTAATATTTATTGTATAAAAAATTTTATTTCCACCCTCAATTCTATGGACCAGACTGGTGATTGAACTTAGACCGGTATATAACCGGTTCACGGTCCGATTTTAAAAACATTGACAATGGGTGTGTTGATTTTCGCAAGGAAAATGTTGTGTCCGTTACATGCAAAATGTGAGAGGACGTTGATTCATCTTTAATTTATAGGAGCTTTTGAGTTCAGTATTGACTTACATTTCGTTAACTATTCTTTTCAATTCATGTAAGACAAGAAGTTAATGTGTTGGCACAAAATGTAGCTAAGTTTAATTGTAACTTTGGAACTAATTATGAGCGGTGTGGCGGTTAATCCCGATATTTTATCATCTTAATGATATTTTAATACTTTTCTCATTACAAATATATTTAAGATATTTCATGTTGTACTCTTTTTCCATTATGTCTAGTTTTGTCTCATTGGGTTTTCTAGTTTAAGGTTTTTAACAAGCCAGTTACTATATGTCTAATTAGTCCATTTTCTTTTGGCACTATTAGTCCATTTAGAGTGGTGTTTTGTCCAAGTCGGAGTGTTATGAAATAATGGATCTTTACACCACTTGGGTCCATTTGGGTTCAAGAGAGAATCAAAGAAAATTACAAGGAGATTACTTTGAAGCTTCCATGGAACATTATCAACCGTTAGATTTTCTTGATTACAAGATTAACTATATATACTATATATTATTTTCAACCCCCAAGGAATTTACTCAAAACCCCAATCAACTTTTTCTTTGATGCAAGATAATTACCTTAATTTCGTCTTTTGCCACTTTTTAAATGATCCCTTTATCTATTTTTTCCCTTCTTTTGTTCTGTCTTTGTTGGATATTTCTGTAATTGCCTAATGTGAAATCACGTTCTTAATCCAATTTTAATAAAGATACAATTAATGGTGTTTAGACTTAAAAAAAAATTTCTTATCTCTTCATTTCCTCATTTCCTAACCGGTCCCAAATCAATGAACTATTATTCATACCTTCCATTCTTCTTCCCAACGAGAAAGATTCAATTTCTTTTTACCTTTTTCCATTCCTTCTAATTTCCCTTCAATTATAGAGAATTTGGCCGCTTTTGTTTTAAACAAACCTTTAAATGTTTTACCTTTTTTTAGAGAAAAAAATGTTTTCCCTTTTTATATTCTACAATGATATGATTTTTTTTTTGGAAATTGTTGTAAATCCCTATGAAAATAAATTTATCTGAATTTAAGTAATGGTTTTAACTTGGAGATATTTTCTTATTATTATTATTATTATTTGTGTACCCCACCAAATTTACTAAAAGCCCTAATCTATTTTTTTTGAGGGTAGAGATAACTACCTCATTTTGGTCTTTTCTCATATGTGTTATATATATATATATATATATATAATACTTTTTGACCCGCCTGATTTTACCGTCAATTATCCCGTCTAATAATTAAGGCAACAATTTAATTTTAGGTTTTGCCCTTAATTATAAATAAGGAGAGTTTGCATGGCAAATCCCTTGATTTTAGACTCTTATTGAATAAGGTTTTAGAAATTATAGTAATTTTTCTAATGACACGTCAGGTGGGACTCTTTGCGGGTCAAGTTGACGGGCTCTGTATATATATAGCAGGCTTATTAGTAAGCCCAGATTCAACGGATCTTTTCACGTCACGTGCATGTTAGCCCACTTGTTAGCATTAAATGTATAGGAAATTTTCTTTTTGATGTAAAATGTATAGGAAAATTTTTTTTTGATGTAAAATGTATAGGAAATTATCTCTACTATATAAAGGGAATCCCAAAGCTATTTTACACACGCATCTGATTTTGTATTCCCTTCTGTCTGAGTAATGAAGAAATTTCTCTCAATTCTCTTCTATTGTAATTTCTAATGCCTATTTTGTAATTTCATTTATATAAATGAAAATTACTTTATTTTTCTTTTTAAAAAAGTATATTAGTAATATTGTAATTAAATTGTAACCAAAAAATATTGTAATTCTTTAACCAAAAAAAAATTATTATTCGATAGTCAAAGCTTTAATTTCTCCCTTAAGACTTGATTTTGATGAAAAAGGAAAAAGAACCATCCGATTGATGAGCTCACATTCACACGCTGTAGCCTGTAGAAAGTAGAGACAAAATTATAGTTCTTTTATATGCGTATTATTAAAATATATAATAAATACTTAAAATAATTTACAAAAAGACAATAGAAACTTAATTAAGGCATCCACTGGTACCTTAGAAGATAATATTTTTTAAAAAGGAAAAGAAACTACTAATATGATAATTATATAATAATATTTTTTTGTAAGAAGAAGTTATATAACAAACTATTGGGTATACGTGAGCTTCATATAAAAAAAATACTAGTACTAGTGTATAATCCAAAACAATTCCGAAGTTTGGGTCTTTGGGAAATTTTGAGAAAACGTTAATTAATTTTAAACATGTTTTCTGTAAACATATTTAATATTTTCATATTAAAAAATAGAAAATATCTAAATTGGTTTTCTAATATATTTACAAGGCTGCAAAAGTTAAAATGTTTCACTTATTTTGGATGGGAGGGAGTAATAACAGTTC
>AWUE01023864.1:0-10458 GCA_001974825.2 Corchorus olitorius
AAAAAAGAAGAAATATTTTTCATGTTTGATTAATTCATTTTATATGGTGAAACTATATATGTTCGGGAAAGGACGACCCTCATAAATTAAAATTAAATAATTTTCGCATTAAGAGAAACTGGCAATATTGTAATTGTTAGTTAATACCGAACCATCCATCACCATTAAAAATAATTATAAGCAAGGATATGATATTTTTGTGATAAAACTTTAGGGGTTAGTTGGGAGAGGGGGAAGGGGTTAGGGGTTAGGTAAGAAAGACAAATTAAACTTTCGTTGGGTTTCTCCTGGAAGTGGAACAAAGCTTTTAGAAATGGGAATTTCAATTTTGTTTATTGCTTTCCAATCAATTTTTCTTTTTGACCTAAGCTTAATTAATCTTATAATTAGCTATCTCCTTGTTGGCAGATGAGATTCCAAAACTTGTCATTATCTGATTGAATTATAAGGCAATTGTTTTGCTTATGTTCTTTTCTTGTTTTGTATTCTGGGTTCTTTTCATCCCCCTTCTAGGATAAGAATGAATATCATGAATATCAATATGCTTAATTTTGATCCCTAAGACAACAAAATGAGAAGGAAAACAGATTGTTATTGTACATTTCGGCCCTCGAACTTGGCATAAGGCGTATTTTTGCGTTCGAACTTTATTTTCAACCTATTAAGCCCATGAATTTGACGTTTTTGTCAAGTGAGCCTTTTTTAAAGGGACCCTAACGGAACCGTTAAGAGTGGTGTCGTGTCTTGCCACTTGGCAATAGGACCCATATAATCGGTTTGGACCGTAAAAAATCCCTCCAAATAAATTTAAATTTCTTATTTCAATTAATTAATTGATATTACCAATGTGGAGATGGAATGTGCAGCTTGCTTCTTGTGGTTTTTTCAGGCATGCTAGAGATTAGGACATTGAATACTGTCCATGGTTTTAAGGGTAAATATTTTCTTACATTTGGGTGGAGAGAAATTCCAGATTGTTTGGAGGACATCAAAGTTTTGAAAAACTGGTTTTCCAGCGTATCAAAGATGCTTCTTTTTTTTTGCCAAAACAGAAGAATATTATTGATAAACTCAAGTCAAGATTACAAGCTCTCAAAAACAAACAACAACTGAAGTACCCTATGCAAATCTAGAGAAATACAACATAATATCCTCTATTTACATAGGATAAAAAACAACTCAGTAAGGTGGTGCTGGTAAGCCGTCTCTACTCAAGATGTGGACCAAAGAGGATGGGGGTAAGTTTACCCAATTGGAGGGGCACATCCTCTTTTTGGCATGACCTGCTACCCAGTCAGCCACCCGATTCTGTTTTCTACTAACCCATCTGAATCTACACTTTTCAAATTCTTTCCTGAGAGCTTCAATATCAGTAAGTAAAGGTTCTGTTGCCCAGCTGTACACCTCAGATTCCTGTACAGATTTATACATAACAAGCGAATCTGTTTCAATTATCACTTTCTGCAGCTGCAAACATCTTCCCAATTTTAAACCCTCTTTAATAGCCATTGCCTCCACTAAAACAGCCTCTGGAGCCCTTGTAGACTCATGTTTTCCAGCAATCATTTGTCCATAAGCATCTCGCACAACTAGTCCAATGCCAGCTTCTTTTGTATTCTCATCAAAAGCTCCATCCACATTTATCTTTACCCAACCTTCTTCAGGAGCTTCCCATCTTGGTTCCTGGATATTCTTATGTGTTGGCTGTTGCTGACTCTCCTCCCAAACTTTAAAATTCTCAGCACTTGCTCTTTCTGCTCTATGGATTACTGTTACAGGATTTGGCTTCTGCTTTTTAAACACTGCATCACATCTTTCCTTCCAAATATTCCAGCAGATTTGTCCTACTGTTATACCCATTTTAGTACTATGAACCTTACTATCTTTAGTAGTACTCAAAACAGTATTCAGCCAGTCATCTAGAGTAGAAATCTGCTGCTTATTCACTTTATAATTGATGTTCATTCCAAACCATATCCCATCCACCCAATCACACAGAAGCAAAGCATGTTCAATTGTTTCTTCAAAATGTAAACAGAATGGACATAGTGGATTACCTTGTGCTTTTCTTCGAAAAAGATTGGCTTTTGTAGCAATGTTGCCAGCACAAGCTCTCCATAGAAACATTCTAATTTTTGCAGGAACTTTCAAATGCCAAATCTTCCTCCATGTCCCAGAATCAACAATATGAGAGCTAAAGGCCTTTCTTTTAGCTATCTTCCCCTTCTCTTCTTTAGCTATATGATATCCTGACTTGATACAATATTTTCCACTTCGTGTGTGAGGCCAGATCAATTTGTCATTTCCTCCTTCTTGACAAACAGGAACTGCGAGTATTTTGTCAGCAGCTGCACCAGTGATTTTATCCCTTATTCCTTCTAACTTCCATGTACCAGCATCCTTATCCATTATTTGTGCTACATGCTGAATTGCATACTGAGATGTATCCTCATCAGTGCTTCTTTCTACCATCTCAGCATTCGGCAACCATTTATCAAGCCATACATTCACATCTTCTCCTCCTAGTACCAGCCATTGGACATTCTGTAACAGTAACTCTCTCCCTTCTAACAGACTTGCCCAAGTCCAGGATGCTCTCGATCCCTTTCTTGCACTCATGACATCTCTATGGGGGAAGTAAATTCCTTTAAGCACTCTCACCCATAATGCATTCTGTTCATTTCTCATTCTCCAAACCTGTTTAGCTAAACATGCTTGATTAACCACTGCCAAGTCTCTGAAACCCAAGCCACCTTGATCCTTGCTCCTTGTAAGGCCATCCCAACTTTCCCAATGTATCTTCTTCTCCCTATCTGTTTGCCCCCACCAAAACTTAGCAACAACACTATTTATTTCATCACAAATCTTTTTTGGTATCTTGAAGCATTGCATTGTGTAGATTGGGATGGCACCTACTTCTGCTTTAATCAGAGTTTCTTTTCCAGCTTGTGTGAGTAGAGTTTGCTTCCAAGACTTCAGCTTCTGATATACTATGTCCCGTAAGTGACTCATGGCCTCTCTCTTCGTTTTCCCCCAGAATGAAGGTATTCCAAGATAAGTACCTGCATTATCAGCACCTGGTATCTGCATTGTTGAAGTAATCCCCTGCTTAACTTCATACGAGGCATTAGTACTAAAAATAATCCTCGATTTCTGCAAATTAATAGCCTGTCCAGAAGCTAAACTATACTGTTGAAAAATCATAGACATAGCTTCACAGTTTGTTTTGTTAGCTTGTAAAAAGAATAAAGAATCATTAGCAAACAAAATATGAGACAAAATTGGGCAGAACTTACTTAGTTTGATTCCTGTGATTGCTCGTGACTCCAAAGCTTGATTGATTTTCCTGGAAAGAACATCAATCACAAACAAGAAAAGGTAAGGAGATAGAGGATCTCCTTGCCTAAGACCTCTAGTTGGGATTATAGACTTTGATTGCTGACCATTGATAACTAAATTGTAAGACACAGAAGTAACACACTGTACTAGCCATCTTACCCAAACCCTGTCAAAGCCAATTTTAATTAAGACAGCCTTTAAAAAGTCCCATTCCACCCTGTCGTATGCCTTATTCATATCCACCTTGAGAGCCATGTCCACTCGTTTCCCTTTTTTTTTTAACTTTAGATAGTGGAATACTTCATTTGCCACAATGATGTTATCATGAATCTGCATTTTGGCAATGAAGGCACTCTGATTTTCTGTTATGAGATTCTCCATAAGAGGCTTCATTCGATCAACCATAACTTTAGCTATAATTTTGTAGCTAAAGTTGCAGCAACTAATAGGTCTGTACTGCCCAACCTCCTCTGGCTTCTTGACTTTTGGAATCAAGGTGACCCTTGTCCTGTTCATCTCCCTTAACATAAGGCCACCTTCAAAGAAACTCTTAACAGCTCCCACAACACTATCTCGAATAATACTCCAGTATGTGTGATAAAACACACCATTGAAACCATCTGGCCCAGGTGCTTTCATGGCTCCCAACTGGAAAGCGGCTTCTTTAATTTCCTTATCAGTGACATTAGCAATTAGCTTTCTATTATCCTCAACTGTAACAAGCTTTGGCACCACATCAAGGATGTCCCCCCAATCTCTCTCACCACTGGATTTGAACAAATCTGAATAATAGTGAACAAATTTCTCTTGAATCCTTTCTGGGTCACTGATCCAGTCACCCTGTTCATTTTTAAGCATTAAAATATTCCCCCTCTGTCTTCTTTGAATGACACTTTGATGAAAAACTTAGTGTTCTGGTCTCCAAATTTAAGCCACTGGATACGAGACCTTTGCCCCCAATAGATTTCTTCCTTGTGCCAGATTTTATGCATTTCTTCAATCAGAAGCTCAGCTTTGTGCACACTTTCTGGAGTGGAGTCTTTATCTTGGATTTCAGCTACTTTTTTCATCAACTCATCAATAACTCTCCTATTGTTAGGAAAAGCCTTCTTACTCCAGTTGATCAGCAAACGCTTGCACTTCTGTAATTTCCTCATCAAAATAAAAGCCTTAGAACCTTCAAAATCCATACTCCATCCTTCTTGAATTATTTGTCCACATTCCTCACTCTCAGTCCAAATAATCTCAAATTTGAAGTTCCTTCTTGTTATTTTATCTTGAAAATCAGAATCCACCAAAATAGGTGAATGATCTGAACCCACCATGGGAAGATTGAAAACATGATTTTTTGGATAGCATTCTACCCACTCAAAATTAGCAAGAACTCTGTCAATCCTTTCCTTAATCAGATTACCGTCTCTCTTATTCAACCAAGTGTATCTCTGCCCTTGAAAATGAAGATCAACAAAATGGCAATCTTCAATCATCCTTCTGAACCCCCTGATTTTTCTTTCTGCACGAATATTGCCACCCTCCTTTTCATGTTGATACAGAATATCATTAAAATCACCAAGGCAGAGAAGGGGAGACTGTACAGTAGCACTCCTATTTCTGATTAAATCCCACACTTCTTGTCTATTGTCAAAATCAGGGTCACCATAAACCCAAAACATTCTACTCCACACCCCCTGATCTTCATCAAGAACATCAACATCAATCAAATTTCGACAAGTTCCCAACACTTTAACCTGGACACCATTATTCCACCAAAGGGCAAGCCCTCCTCCAATGCCACGGGGTTCTTCATAGCAACAATTCTGGAACTTCAAACTTCTTCGAATTTTTTCCAGTTTTTCTGTCTTATTTTTGGTTTCCATTAAAAAGAGGATTTGGGGATCCTGACTTTTCCTCATCTCGTGAAGTGCTTCAATTGTCAAGGTGGATCCCATACCTTGACAATTCCAAGCTATCAGCCTCATAATGAACTGGTGGTTGTAGGAGGACAACCACCAAACCCATTAGTATCAGTCATTACAACTTCCTGCTCAACATACACAAACTGCTGCCACTCTTTCTCCGTCAAAATTGGAATTTCCCACAAGCTTTTTCCATCCCTCACACCTCTTACCCCAATAAACTTTCTAAAACTCTTCCTAGCTGCTGTCTTGTATGTTTTAACACCCTTCAGTTTTTCTTCTTCAGTAAGTCTGCTTATTTGTTCAACTTTTCCTTCAGGTACACCTTCCATATGCTCCTTCTCTCGATTCCAAAAAATATTTCTGTAGGTCTCATCAACTCTTGTCAACCTTGCTTTCGCCCTTTCACCATACTCCTCCTTCCAATCAGTAACCTCCCATGGCCTTTTCAACCTCAAATTCTTTAGAACTGGCACTAGTTGTTTCTCAACTTCACTATCAAGCTCCTGACAACCTGGTTCATAAGCTGCAACCTCTTGACAAATTGTTTTACTATCATCATCCGTCTGGCAACCTTTTTCTAGACTAAGAGCATCTGCCTTTTCTATCTCCTCAATACCATTCTGTTCATTAGGAAATTCAACATAGTATGATGATACATCATCTAGCTGTTTTTCCTCATCTTGATTCTTCATCAGGTCTAGCTTACTTATGGTAGGTTTTTGGCTCTGCTTTGGTTTTCTGTGAACTTGGTTAACTGTTTGGTCAGGCCTAATGTTCTCTTTTTTCAGCATTTTGAGGTTGATTATGGCTAGGTAAGGGATGCAAGAAAACATGAGCATTAGGATTACTACTTTGGTTGGCTTCAAAATTCTTCCTAATATTCAAAAGAGATTCAATACTATAAAAACCTCTACCACCACAATTTTCTCTACATTCTGCATTCATATCAATCTTGGATGAAGGGCTTTTAGAACTACCTGTTTTGCTGCAACCTCCTTTCTCAAAGTAACTTTTCTCCTTCAGCTTGTCTACCTCTTTTGGACAGGCCTCTGTTTCCATGGTCATCTGGTGCCCAAGCTCCTTATCATCTGTCATTAGAAAGCTTTCCAAGCATTTTGGCATCATCATTTTTTATTCAGATTCATTTCTGGGAACCTCAGTATCTGTGGTTATTTGCTGCATCTGGCTTAATTCTGGTACAGCTCTTTCTTTAAATTTCCCAGATTCCACTTTCAAGGTGCGAATCATCCCAGTCCTCATCCATGGCCCATACTGCTTCCTTTCTGTCCCTGCAATCACATCTTTTTCACAAACTTTCTCTATATGCCCAAGCTTCCCACATCTATAGCAGAAGTCTCCCAATTTTTCATATCGAATTTCTGCCCAAACTTTATGACCATTCTTCCTAGGAAACCAGAAGCCTCCCAACAAAGGCTTTTCAATATCCATAGCAACTCGTAATCGAAGAAATCCCCTTCCAATAGCTTTCCCCCACTGCACATCTTCAACCTCCACTAATCTTCCCATGGTATTCCCCACTTTTTCCGCATTCACCTTCATCTGAACTTCCCATGGTAAATTATGAATCTGAGCCCAGAAAGTAACTTCCCGAAACTCCATCTCCATTAGGGTTTTTTCAATCTCCCATTTCTTGAAACTGATACAATGCCCCATAACCGTCCAGGGGCCTCGTTCCAGAATCATTTCTGTCACTTCTTCATTAGAAAAAAGCAACCCATACAGATTACTGCCAATCTCACGAACTTCTATCAAATCTTTTGGAGACCAGATAGATTGCAAGATTCCAATCACTCCACGCTTATTCAACACTCGATCTGTAATAATCTTCCCCATCAGAGCACATCGCATAGCATTCCCCACCTCTTCTTGATTCACATCTAACACAATTTCCAGATCGTTATCCATTAGAGACTTTTTAAAGGCTAATCTTATTTAAAATTGACCCGAACCACACGTCTTACCACAAACCAAAATAGTGTGAGAATTCTATATCCCTATCAATGGCGAATCAGTAGATCTAGAACCCCCAAGGAAGTAAAAGCAAAACCTAAAAGCAAGAAACAAACAAAAACAAGGAAAGACTCAAACGACTCGATCAAAAAAACGCACAGAGGCCAAAAAACGAGCAATCAGTGAGAAACAGGAAAAAAAGAGAAAAGATGAACGAATACACAAACAGACTAAAAGAAAATGACGAAAAATGAAAGAAAACGCAAGAAAATCCAAGAAAAGGAAAAGAAATCTCAAAAGAGAAATAACTGTCTCAGAGAGAGAAAACCGTCTCAGCGCGTGCCCAGGCGCGTGCGAGAAAAAACCTAAAAGTTTCATTATCAAAGATGCTTTGAAGTTCAAGTTTTTTGGCTGAAAATTTTTATACTTGTTTTTGCAATTGTGATTTTTGATTATAGGCAAAGAGGAAGCAATCATCTTCAAGAGTTTTACAAATGATTTGACGCCCCAAGATTCCACATCATGAGGATGTGAGGATTTATTGTGGTAATTTATATATAGAAATCCAAGCCAAACTTGTGAGGCGCCTTTTGGGAAAGGCAAATCCATGAAGCCTTTGAGTCAAAACGGGTAATACCCCCCAAGTTGGGTCAGGTCTCTGCAGTTGGTATCAGAGCTTTAATCGGGCGTGTAGCGGGAGCTAATTAAGTGCCACACCGTGGGAGGGTGGGAGCCACTTCTAGAATCCCGGCACCGGTAGATCCTGGTGATTGTGTGGACTTGTCGGGGACAACAAGCCTATAATGTAGGTAGATTGTGACACCCTAAGATCGCACATCATGAGGATGTGAAGATTCATTGTGGTTTATATATAGAGATCCAACCCAAACTTATGAGGCGCCTTTTGGGAAGGGCAAATCCGTAAGGCCACTGTGGCAAAACGGGCAATACCTCGCGGTTGGGCCGGGTCTTTATAGTCCTGTGCACTCCTCATGGCCAGTGGAATCTTTTGGTGCCAACTTGCTGGTCGGTGGCTCGCCGGTCGGCTACCGGTGACCAGAAATCTATATCTAGTCTATTTAAAACCCTTTCCTAATATGTAACAATGGTGGAAAGTTAAAAAACTAACCTTAGAGCCCCCAAGAGAGATGAAAACAATGGAAAATATCCATCTAAGATCTCAGCACGTTTTCCCCTTGAAATACTAACTAAAATCTAATTGGACTAGATAAACTAATAAGGCCCAAAGTCACACAAAATCAATCATAAAACCAATTATTGGGCCAAGGTTATCACATCTAAAGTACTCAATGGGATAACAATCAACATTCAGAAGACATACCAATGAAACAAATCAAACAACAATCATCAATGTCATATGCAATCCTATTTTACCCATCACTCACTCACCATGTAGTATCTGCGATATTGTCCGCTTTGTCCCAAAGGCCTCATAGATTTGCCCATCCCAAAAGGCACCTCACAAGTTTGGGTTGGATTTCCATATATAAACCACAATAGATCCACACATCCCATGATGTGGGATCTTGAAGCGTCACAGATGACGAATCCAAAATTACCCTAAACATTACATATGATTCGGGTCAATTATATACTGATCATGAAGAAAAATTACTCGGGTAATTTATTGGATTATTACAATTCTATTTTTTCTTAGAATAATCCTTTTCTTATCAGTTTACAGGCTATTACAAGCCTAATTGGAAATAGAGTTTCAACTGAGATGATAGACCTTCTTGATAAGGATTTTACTGATGAAGAAATTGGATTAGCTGTTTTCCAAATGAACCCCAGCGAATCTCCATGACGACCTGATGGTTTTAGTCCCTGCTTTTATCAAAAGTATTGGAGTATATTTGGTAAAGATGTCACGTACGTCAATGGCCCTGAAATTTCTCAATGAGAAATTTAAAACTACAAAGGGTTGTAGAGTTTATATAAATTTCTTTTTTCTTCACCATTTTATTATGGTTTTACAGGTCCCGTCTTAATTTTTACTTTCATTTTTTCTTTCCTTTCGATATGGTTACGTCATTAATAATTGATTCCCCGCCTTATTTATTTATTTTTACATATCCCCCGCCTTATTCCCTTCATACTTTATATATATTTCACGCAATTCATGCTGACATTATTAGAATATTTTTTTAACACCATGTGGAATTAAACAAAAATGCATGCCAAGAAATTAAGTTCAATATATCAATTCAAATATAAAAAATAGACCTGAGAATTCGTGTTTCGTGTTGTGTTTATATAGGTATTAACAAATAATGCCTCTGACACGAACACGATACAATTAATAATCGTGTTAATGTTTTCAAACATGAACCTGTTTATTTAACAGGTAAACACGACACAAAACTTGTTTAATTATACTATTATGACGTGTAACAAGACAAAACACGACGACACGCCATGTTTAACACGCTTAATAAAAGTAATATTTCAGTTCATGAACATATACATAATTAGACTTGACAATGTAATTTTAAAGCATAAATATAATTAAGTTGTCCACAAAAATCATTCACATAACATAAATGTCTAATTTTAATACTCTAATCAATCTCATAACTAACATAAATAGTTAATTATCCAAAAAATAAATAAAAAATATTTTATAAGTCTAATGAGCTGTTTTGAATTACACTACTAGAAAACATGTTTACTGCTACGGACCATTTCCGTAGCAAAAAGTCTGAAAACCGTAGCTAAAAAGAATTAGCTACGGAAATTGCCCGTAGCCGTGTCCCTTGCAAATCCTGGCGTCGCAAATAATATTTAGCTACTGAATTACTATGTCCGTAGCCAGTAGCTACGGGTTTAAGCCCGTAGCTACTTGTCCAGAGACCGTAGCAGATATTTTGGACGGAAGTTAACGTTTCCGTCTAGTTGTCCGTTGCAAGTCCGTAGCACGTTCGTAGCTAAATGTAAAAAGTCAACCTAGATATTTGAGTTGACTTTCCGTAGCTATTAGTAAAAACCCGTAGCAAGTCCGTAGCTACTATATGCGAAGGTTCGTTGCAAATATTGATTATGCCCGTAGCAAGTACCATTATGCGCGTAGCCACTGTACTAATCCTAAGATAATGTCCGTAGCAAATGTAAATAAGCTCGTAGCAACTGTAAATAAGCTCGTAGCATATAAGAATATGTCCGTAGCCATGTGAATACGCTATCGTAGCTAGTCCGTAGCTAAATTCAT